>OY759269.1:28791300-28806300 GCA_963662155.1 Lamellibrachia columna
CCAGTATAATTAGGCCAACTAACCCCGGGGGAGGGAACACGGATACGGTGACAAGGGATACTATATGGCTACCTTCTTATTTTAAGGAGGGGCAGAACAAAGACTAGAACAGCCAGTATAATTAGGCCAACTAACCCCGGGGGAGGGAACACGGATACGGTGACAAGGGATACTAAATCATCCATTAAATTAGGTGAAAGGGAATGTATGAATGACTGATAAGGAAACATTTACTCCAACTTTTTTAAGCGTACGAATAGCAGGATATCGAAAACATATAACTTATATCGACCTATACAATTGTATTACGTATTATTGTATTTGTATTTTAGTCGGGATAAAACAATTACATTGAATATAGCTGGTCATTAACGCTTCCAATGCGTTTCTTTCCATGAATAGTTGAAGCAATTTGTGAGCTGCCTGTCCCCTTGTGGTAATCGAAGTTAGGCAGCGTCACCTTCTTCGTCGTCTTCTCGAGCAAAGAGGGACGGATGACGTCATGCGGACACACGACCACAATTGGAGTCAACTATAATGTAATTGGAATTGAAACGCCAATTCAAATTACGGAATTTGACTTGATGTTGTGTTATTAAAAGTATATGAAATTTGAAAATGCAATTGTTTTCTCAATTACTTTTTTCTTTACATCATGTAACTCTATAAATCAAATGTTTATCTAAAAACAATCAATGATATATAACATGTTACGTAGATGATATTTCCTTGTCATTGTTTACAATAGTAGGCATACATTAAATCGAGGTGCTCCAAGAATAGATTATTTTTTTTATCATGTGGTTGTTTCATATTGTTACGTCAATATGTAATTAATAATTGAAATTGGTGTTTTGGAACTGGAGTTTATAGTTTTAAATTAATGTTGTTGGAATAGGCATGCTGTAATTGGTATATAACGGGAATTGACCCGAAATCTGCAAACGTTGGCGCATGTGTTGCACAGCGTACAAGCATCCAGCTTCCAGGCGGGCAACGACGGGAATATTTATTGTCTTGGTTATTTTCTGCTTCCGTGTATGGCCCAATTACTTAGGTTATGTGGTGCCAAAGGTGGTTGTTTATAAAGGATGTGGTGCATATTTTGCCAAAAACATTTCGATTTTCCATATTTCAATTGTAACTGTCTTTAAAATATCAACACGAAAATAAAACAACTGTTCCAGAAAGAAATATGTTGCATTATCAGGCGCAGTAAAACAGCAGTAATTCAAAATAAGCATAATTACACTGACATATGTAATTGATTATCATAAGCATTAATTAAAATTACAGGAGCACTAGCAAAACAAATGTACCATTAATGTGCACATCTGATTCATTAATTGAACATGTTTTTAAAATACAATTAATCAACATTAATTTAAATAACGAAACATTAATTGTCATCAGTAATTCACAATTAATTTTGATACATTACATTACAATATCGAAACATTATGCTACGAGTCAGATTACACTTCTGAAACATTACCATACAACCGTAAACACTAAAATACCAGAATGTACATTACATTTCAGCAATTAAACGTTAGTTCCCAAGTCTGAAATATTAATTTTCAGACATAAAACATTCACAATTAATAATTCCGCCCCACACCGTGGAGCAACCGATGTTTGTGGCGCTCTCGAGGCGGTCGCCGGACAACTGGCAGAAGTAAACTACGCTAATCCCAGTAGCACAACAATGTCCTTCCGAGGGAACTTGCCGCCGCTCTCGGTACCATCCTCGTCGACCGCCTCGTAACGCCTCGTCACATTGCACCGGGCCCTGAGTTTGTATCGCCGCGCTCCATGTCGTCTTTTTTCTGAGCTCGACGGAGCTTCATCTCGGCTCGAAGACGTCGTCTCTTTTTTGTAGCCGCCTCATTTTCCTCTTTGCGCAGCTGCTCGATGAACGCCGGGTAGACCCCTCGATAGCGGCCAGAGGGTCTACCCGGCAACGGACCCCACATACAAATATACCATCCTACTAGTTGATGGTAGTGTGTAAAATTCTTATTGACTAGTTCCTCCATGGGTATGTAGATGTGAACATCGTCGGGCTGTTTTCCAAAGACCACCTTTCGAAAATCTTTCTCTTTAATCGTAATCACGTTTTGGCGCTGCAAAAATTCAAGAGGTAGCGTTATGCTTATGAGACGTGTAATATGTTTGCACGTCAACGGTAATTTGTTGTATGATGTGGCGTTAGCACCAATATTATTACAAGATTGTCATTCAAAGTCAAACCCACGGATGACAAGTGGGCAAGAAAGCCGTTCGCTTATGGAGAATCCAACGGCTATTCAACTATTTAAATCAAAAGTAAGAAAAGTAACTTTATCAACATTTTCATATTCTTTCAATAGACTAACGACATGGGTTTGATATCATCTTTGTTAATAGTAAACAATATTCCTTTATGTGTTTTAATTACTATGGTCTCTCAGTTGTTGATTCGGCTTAGTTGCTCTCCGTCGAATGCTTTGTTTGTATATTGTCTCAATTCGAGAGGTCCCACCACAACTCATGCCACTGTCCGCGGTCGATTACGTGTATAGCTTCGATGTCAGCGTTACAACGTAGTTATCATCCTGTGCGCTCCAGATCCATCCCCAACGTTATCGGAAATTGCGGTACGATTCAAGAGGGTCCGACTCTGCCTACGTTACTCTCCATGTTCCCGTGTTGTACGTCACTTTAGGCACAAAGAACGACCCAGAGAGCCTTAGCCGCCGTTGCAGGCTGATCTTCGATCGCCTCAGCCACTCTGTTCACACCTTCCGGAATGCGACGTTTGCCTGCTGTTTTCGGCGAGCGACGTCTTCGACTTGCGTTTCATCCACCATTCTTCATTGATACGTTGACTTAACATTTATACGTTCAGTTTTCGTTGCACTGATCGTCAACGACCAATTATTTGGCGAATCCTTTTAAAAATAATGGAATAGAGTTTGCTTCTATCCATTTAGAAGAAACTATGTTAATGACAATTTCAACACTTTTGGAAGTGCTGTGTTAACGTGCATTGTTACTTCCATTTCATCCACTCCAGGTTATACTTAATAATGATTTTATTTTGTTAGCTACAATTACCCCAATTACAATTATCTGCTAACTTTAAATAATGTTCTGCTTTTTCTTTCTATATGCACAAAACCGATTTCTGTCTTTTTATGTTAGACGTAGATGCTAACAAAATCATTTGCTTGGATTTTTCTAAAATATCAATCCTACCCTTATTCATAGGCGAGTCCCCCCATCAAAGTATGAAATGCCCTTTTGTTGCATTGGGGTCACTCGCAGCTTGATATATCTTGATATTCTTCCATCCTGTCACCTTTCCCAGTTTTCCCATCATCGCTCCCTGTATGCCAATGATCAGCCAAAATGTGTTGGTCTTTGACCTTCCTGCAAGAAATCATTCTTGTATCACGTTCGCTCAGTTTTATGTGCGTGCGTGCGTGCGTGCGTGCGAACGTGCGTTTGTGTATTTTTCGTGTGCGTGTAATAACAATAACATAAACATTATTATACAATAAGCGAAACACGGAATACATAAATTATAATAAACCAGGAAGGGAAAGAATGGGTAATATGTGGACAATGTAAGGCGTGTATACACCAATATAGTGCGTGGTACCAGTTTTGAAAATTTTATTTCAAAACGTTCGTTGATGGCTAGGAAAAGTGGATGTGGGTATAGGGGCCCATTTTCCACGCACATTTTTAATAGACAAAAATGTTTTGGTGTTTCGAAACACACATTATATATAGTAATTCATGCAATAAGACGCCGTATATAAGTACAATTGTAGGAAGGTAATTGGGGAATATGATTCCTTAAAAAATGTGAAGAAACATGTTGCTTAAGTGGCCCGTTTTACTCGTTGTTCCCCTACATGCATTTATATGATATGATGTACAGCGCAAGAGGCTTCTGTCAACGATTTCATTCCACAGGAATTTTCTTCCGTGCAAAATGCTACCATACAAGAGTCGACATGGTGTCGGCATTCCGTATCATTCCTATCATTACTCGACAACCTTTGTTGGGTTTTCAGTGGAAAGGTTTTTGCTACATGGACGCGGTCTTTACGATGGGCAGTGTTCGACATAAGGTTAAACATTTCAAAGGGCAACCGGGCCTGTAACCTGAAAAGGTTGCGGGCCCGATTGAAGAATTGAAGGCCCAATTAGATGGCATATATATATATATATATATATATATATATATATATATATACATATATATATATGGCAGTAATGATGGCAGTAAAGTGCCAGACTGGGTCACTAGTAGGGGTTCGCCACGCGCCAACAGCGCACGCTAACCAGTTCCGTCATACTCAAGCTATAATGGAATATTCAGACGCTATTTAAGGATAATGTTGGCCAAGTTCAGTGACTTTAACATTTCGGGATATGCTTTAACAAACGTTACCTTTTCTTATAAGTTTGCTTTTTAAAATACCCTGTGGACGACTGTTTCTTCGACATCTTATTTTGCCGAACTAACGCCGCTACGGCATGTTTGCCGATCTGTCCGCTAGCCGCTTGACGGACTGTCTATTAACTACGAACCACAAGTAACGCTGCGAATTGAGGGAAGTAAATATAGTTTGCCGACGCGTAAAATGTATGTGCGAATGATTTAAAACTGCCGTTTATTAACGCAAAATTACATTCGTTTAAAGGCGCTGTTTTGCTGCCACATGTCATGATCATCAACGACCTCTGTGGGACGTCGACGCTGCAATGATTAGCACAAAAGCGGGTCGGTCATTAGCCGACGCGAGAGATAATAAAAATCGGCCTTCCTCTACGATACTCGATAGCCGGGTACATGGACCGCCATAGCCGGGTAAATTACCCGGGTCCTGGCTCATAGCAAAAACCCTGCATATACATATATATATATATATATATATATATATATATATATATATATATATATATATATATATATATATATATATATATATATATATGTATATGTATATGTATATGTATATGTATATGTATATGTATATGTATATGATTATGTATATGTATATGTATATATACATATACATATACATATACATATACATATACATAAACATAGACATATACATAATACACATACACATACACACACATACACACACATACACACACACATATATATATATATATATATATATATATATATATATATATATATATATATATATATATATATATATATATATCTAAATGTAACAATATACAGAACAAACTGTATGCATTGAAATTACACAGACAGCTTTCAATAGTTTGGTGATTGGTATCTCATAGCGGACAATATGTCAATGATGTATAAAACGCCATCTGTCGGAATTGCATGCCGTAATTCTCACTCACGCTAGGGGTCGTGCCAGTATCACAAAATCTTAACATAATTATAATTGTTCGACTGAAACGATGAAATGTTTTAAGTTATAATCCATCAAATCGCCAAAATCTTTCTGCAACATAAATATTACTAAATGTAAAAAAAAATCGCGCAGACCAACCGGTCTTGTAACTCGTAACAGTTGCGGGCCCGACAGAAGATTGAAAGCCCGGGGGGTACTCACTATGCTGAGGTATACATGTATGTGCGCGCAGATGCCCCTGTTTTTGGCCACTTTTCTATCTCTGTCTGTATAATTTTTTTTTATTTTATCTCTTTGTACCTCAATTAAACCTGATAATTCTCTGTTTCATCGAAGAAGAAATTTGCCAATGAAAACGTTCCGCCCGGGCTTACCTTACACTTATAGATATTAGATAAATTGTTCAATAATTCTCTCTTGGTCACCCTAAATGTCTCTCTCTCTCTCTCCCTCCCTCCCCCCTCCCTCCCCCCTTGGTTAGACCGCTCATGACATAGTCATAAGCCCGTGTACATCTTAAAATTTACCTAACTGCGTATTATCTTGACTCCACTTTCACGTAGAAATCCAGTTTATCCCAGTAAAATAAGTTTTCAAAATGTAAGCGATGAATAGCTCGTAATATTATGGGTTTTGCCTACAGCGTCTATTTTACAGCACCGACGTTAACAAGTCGTCTTGTGCGCTGTTTTACGGCATCGCGAAGTTCAAGTTCGCGAAACGTTTGGTATTAAATTTTTACCACATTGGTAGCTGTGTCTAACCAACATATGTACACCCCTAACCTTCATATTGGTATACTCGAAGACACGACTTCGGTTGAGGTTGTTGGCGCTCTCCGCGAGCTTTCTTATTTAAAAACGGTCAAAACTTCACTTGTCAAAACAACACATATCCGATATGTCACAGAAATAGTGTCATCTGCGGTGTGTCACATAAATAGTGTCCTCTGCGATTATTTAAAAAAATTAGATTTGTTCTCTTCACCCAGTGAGCAAATAAGTCAAATGTAGTTGAAAAGTGTTTGATGGATCGTATTATCAACCACTTATGGACAACTTTTCTATTTATTTTTCCAGTTGTGCACACTGTGGAACTTGGAAATTTCGATATTTAGCTTATGCTAGATTTTATGAGGATCTTAGACTTAGTTAAACGCATTTTGAAAGCGCTCTTAGAAATCTATGATGGATTGTGTGTTATGATAGGTTTTTCCTTATGAGCTCTTAGTCTTAGTAAAACGCTCCATAATTGTTTCACACGTCTTTAGAATTATGTTCCAAGTCCTTCACCGTCTTAGCAAATTCACCGATTCCTGCTTCCATCTCCCTGTCAGAACGACGGCTGGCGTTTGACTCCATCAAGAAAACCAAATTGCCCGTGGACTCTACCTTTTCTGCTAGTTTGTCTGCATCATCCTGGAGAGACTCTATGGTAGTCATGAGCAGCTTGGCTTTCCTCTCAAACCCACTGATCTCATCCACCACAGCAAGCCTCTCTGTGCCACGTACCTCCTTTGCTGCCTTGCTCTTCTGCTCCCCTAGGTATTCGACGTAGTATTTGCGGCCACTCGCAGCAACGCTTTGCTCACAACCAGAGAATCAATACCACGGATGTGCAGGATGTGGTCGTGAACTGAGCGCTGGGCAATGAAGGAGGATTCTTTCATGTTATCCACAACAATCAGTCGATTGATGGAGAAGCCTTTCTCACATGTCGCCTGACCATGCGACATGATCAGCAGATTCATGACGATTGATCAAATTTTTTTAAGAGACAAAACTTGCTCAGGTAGTCACAATTTGCTGAGGCAACGTTGATGGAATGTCTCCAAGGTCTTTGTATAGTAGAGTGGTAATACAAATGGCTTTGTAGACCATCACCTTCGTCTCTTTCCTGAGGTTGTGGTCATCAAAGACTCGGTGGCGCAGTTTCCTGAAGGACATGCTGGCACAGCAGATACGGTGCTGAATTTCTGCCTCGATGGTGGCTTTCTGGGAGAGGTGACTCCCTAAGTACGGAAAGTGTTCGACAACTTCTAGTACTTCCTAGACTTTGGTAGGCTTCCGTAAAGAGGTCTAGGCTAGTCTGACGTTTTTTTGCAGAGTGGGCAAGGATGACACAGTCATCAGCATACTGAAGGTCTATGACGGCAGTCTTCATCACTTTTGTCTTGGCCTTGAGATGACTCAGGTTAAAGAGCCTCCCATCAAGCCGGTAGTCAAGTTCAACGCCATCGGGAAGTCGGGCTAGAACGAGAAAAAGGATGGCGCATAGGTAGACAGTGAAAAGGGTCGGTCCTATAACGCATCCTTGCTTGACCCCTGTTCGGATGGTGAAAGGCTCCGTTTCAGTCCCATTGTCTCAGGATGGTGATGAAGTTGGTAGGGCACCCAAACATGGACAATGCTTTCCAAAGAGGTTCACGATTGATGGAGTCGAAGGCCTTAGTCAAGTCAATGAATGCAATGAATAGTTCCTGGTTTGTTCCCGGCATTTCTCCTGAATTTGTCGGGCTACAAAGATCATATCGGTGGTTCCTCGAGATGTTCTAAAACCACACTGGGTTTCAGGGAGTATATCTTCGGTCAGCGGGAGCAGGCGATTCAGGAGAACTCGGGCGAGTATATTCCCAGCAATTTATAGTAGGGAAATGCCTCGGTAGTTCCCACAGTCTGATTTATCTCCCTTTTTGTCGATGGTGACGAAGTTAGCATTTCAGACGTACTATATGCATACCATCTCAACAGATTGGTCAAACGTATATCCATAGCACCTATGTATGGCAATGATCCGGGCCCTTAAATGTGTATGTATAAACGGGATATTAATGCCCACGTGATACACCAGAAAGTTTTGCATACCGGTCGTTTAATTTAAGAAGATACTAATTTAAGAGGATAACACAAGTAACAATGCACACGTCATCACCTATACGTGAAAGTTCTCCGTATTTATTTATCAGACCACACAATGTTCCAGCTGTATAAGAGAAAATAGAAACGCGAGCCGCTTATGATGACGCGGCACTGCGCGAGGCCTTGACGCGAGCAAGCAAGGGGAACTGCTTATCAGCGTAAGCAAGGATGTGGGAATGCTAGCGCGCACGATTCGACGGCACTGAGACAAAACGGTGAAGATCCCTGGGACTGTGTAGATGGGGTGCAAGCCATTATTGTCTAGCGCAGTTGAACTGCAGATACGTAAACGATGGAGAAGACGTTGTACGGCCTTACCTAGTTGGAAGTCCGTCGCCTGGCATACGACGTGGTGGAGGCATTTGGGCCCAACGGAACGGAAGCAACGGAAGCCATCGAAGAACAGCCTTGCTTGACGCGAACATATGGCGAGACTTTTTCGAAGAGCAGGCCGCAAGAATAATGGGTTCAGTGCCGCCAACAGTGTAACAATTGAATTGTGCTTGAATTCTTTCTTTCATGAGAATTCCAATGGGGATCATAGTACATTACCTTTATTTTGAGATGCATACATGACGGGATAGTTGATCGTTGTTGTAGTGTTGTTGTGGTGATGTAATTCTATGTGTATGCGGTGGGACAGAGGACCTTCCCACCTTTGCTACTTCTACTTTTATCATTTAATAATTATTTTTCAATGAGCAACATTGTATTGGCAGCTGAGCGATATCTCGCTTGATATACGTGTATTGTATTTTTCTCGATGAGCATGTTTGTGCTAGCAGCTAACCCATTTTCTCATCGATACATATATTATTTTATGTTGGTACAATTATTAGATGACCTTTACCAACAACTTTTTGTGTGTAGCGAACGAGCTCAGGGTTCTGCCCAACAGGGCATAAGCATTAAGCATCAGCAGGGTATAAAATATATTATGTTTATTGCAAAAACGTTTTGATTACTTTTACTGGAATTCTCCATGACTCCTTTGTAGTGGAGATCATATACAGCTTTCGGTGGGCCGAAATGTTTTATGAATAAACTCCTGCTCTACTTTGTCGCTAAGTTTTATGAATAAATGTTTATTTTGCGAGTTATGTTTTGTTGTGCTTAAGTTAGGGAAATCCCCCCGCCCTACCTTATTATTAGGTGACAATAAGTGAAGACCAAACTACTGGAAAATACCCATACTATATAGTTTTTTTGTAATCGTAATATCAATCATTTGTTCAGCGTCATTCATTTCAACAGACGCCGAAACATTGCATTCTGTTCAAATGTTTGAAACGTTTCTCACGTGGATTACACTCGCGTTAACATCAATTGGAAACTTAGAGCTGCGTTTATGCAAATACACCCAGTGTCGGATTAAAAATGCCTGGTACAAACTGTTTCAGGGGGCCTTGACGTTGGCGTTGACTTTGGAGGTAACCCCATAACTTAGCGTTTGTTCAACTGTGTTTGAGCATAATCATTCTAAGATCGACGGCATGCACTAATACATAAAGAAAATACAGCATATAATGACAAAAGACAAAAGAGAATTCTGCGCTCAGTGACACGCAAGAATTACAGCATACGACGAGACACCAGAACATAATACAAGAAAATACAATGAGACAAGGGAACCTAATACAAGAACATACCACGTACACCACTGCACTGACACACCCATTCAGTTTGCACAGAGGAGTTGTGCTTTCTACGTTATTGGCCGGTTTATTCGATGTCATTCATTACTATCGAATGAGCAGACGACTTCTGGGGGGAGAAATGCTTACAATACAATATAACTTTATTAATCCCATTCAGGGCAATTGGTAGTCTTCGCTTCAATTTGAACACCAACATTTGTTTGTTAATTCTAAACTAGGTTATTTTAGCTCAATATCATGTATGTTTGTCATACTTCTATACTTGACGCAGCACTAAACAACAGCCTCCGCCTGGTCGCCGGATGCATTCGACACCAACCGTCATGCTGCCAGTCGTCACTGGGATAACGCCCCCAAAATTCATCATTATGACGTCATATTTCAATAGCATATTAGCCATCCCGACCCTGTCCCATTATGGTGTTTAAGTAAAGGGCACCAGCACGAAGACATTTACATACCCACTTTTACCAGTTTGTTACTATTTATTAAAAAATACCGTAGTTAGATCTTTTATGAGCGAATGGGTTTCCGGTACCTGTACGGGTAGAAACACGTGTAGTACGACACCGAGATATGCGTGCAATGTCTGGCTTCACCCGTTCACAACGATTAGACTAGTTTCAACACGCATATTGCAAGTTACAAGTCAGTTTTTTTCATGTTGTGATGTTTCTAGGCCAATGTTGCATTTAATAAAAAAGTGACAGAACCTTTCTAGCGTCAATCTGATACATTAGTAGGAGTGGGCTCGTTCACACGAACGATTAGTTGTCATATTGATCGAGGACATTGTGTCGCGTACACGTAACCGTTTCGCGTGCTAAACCTCTCTAATGTTGACGCGATCCTCTGAAAACTGCTGCTGTTGCTCCTGTGGTTCCTGCTGTTGATGCCGCTGCCGCTGCTTTTAGTATACTAAGCTGAAACATATAATCTATCAATTCAAAATTCTGCGAGACAGAAGCCTTCTTAGAAGAATTTAACCAGATAAAATTTTAATTCAGTTTAATTTACCTACAGAAATGTTCGCTTTCAGATAATGATGATTTATCACTTCTGCAGATCGAGGGATACCATTGCATTATAAAAAACAAAACATATAGCAATAACGGTGGGCTTGTCATTTATTTAAACAACATATTTAACTAAAAAGTAATGTAGTCTCTAAATCAACATATCTACATTTGGAAGTACAATTTATAAAACTAACTGGTTGTGCATAACATATTTATATCAATATAAAATATATAATATATATATATATAAAATATAAAAACATATTTATATCAACATTTTCATGCCCATTCAATATCTTAAAAATTTCAATGTGATCTCCTCTTAACCTCCTTGTCTCTAGAGTTGTTAAACCACATTCTGTCAGGCGCTCTTCGTAACTAAGGTACGCCTAAAACTGTTTTCGTGCGCAGCACAACAACCGTTCTGTCACCAAACGGTTTTATGATTTTTTTCAAAACAAGTGAGCCGTACAATGTGCACCTGTAGATCGCTGGATCGTACAACTGTTCAGAAAAGCAACATGAGAGGCCGCCGTTGACGCGCTCGTGTATTTGCCCGTCACAGCAAAACTGACTTTTGAAGGAGATGTACCGGCCGTTGCAAGCTGCAAAATTCAGGCAAATATCATGCAGATAACAGGGTTACATTTGGGATGGGTCAAAGAATGCGTTCATTCATAGGGAACTAGTCAGTATGAGGGTATGACGCAACACGTATCTGGATATTAATTCTATGTCCCTGGATAGTACTAATATACTGGCATCAACATATGACAAACAAATAAACCGAATGTGAGTGACTGCAACATTGACATACCACGTTTGATTACAACATTCCTCTACAATAATCAAAACGTGTTATTTGTTGTCACACGTTAAATTCGAGGCAGTTATTCGGGTTGTAAAAGTATTGTGAGATGTAAAGCTAGCCGCATGTTTGCTACGGCTAATCTCAAATTTAAAGGCGTCATCAGAAAAAGATTATTGATAGCTTAATGACTACGAATGAAAATCGCTGAATCCTATTATTCAAAACATTGCAATTAGCAACATCTATTGTACGTCGAAACTGCGGATTCAGTGAATTGCATCATTGCATAATTTTTAAATGTGCTGTTTTTATTTACACACACACACGCACACACGCACGCACGCACGCACGCACGCACGCACACACGCACACACGCACACACGCACACACGCACACACGCACACACGCACACACGCACACACGCACACACGCACACACGCACACACGCACACACGCACACACGCACACACGCACACACGCACACACGCACACACGCACACACGCACACACGCACACACGCACACACGCAAACACGCACACACACACACACACACACACACACACACACACACACACACACAAACACACACACACACACACACACACACACACACACACACACACACACACACATAAGAAAGAACAGGTCTGCCTGTGGGTGAAGTGTTATGCGCTTTGAGCAGTACCAAGGATTGGATACCGCGCTTTCGTTTCCCCACACTTGTCCCAACAAAACTTGCGCTGGCATTTTGGCGTGCCCTCTTGCAAGGCGGACACGCTCACAGAAGGCAACTTGCAACAAAGTGAATGTACAGCCGCATGCGCAGAACATGTACTTGATGTACCCACTACGTCGGGTTATATTTATATATGTTTTTGCCGTAAGACTTGTTACTTTCTTCTTCTACGTGTCTATCGCGCTGATATGTTGACATCATTCAAGTGTTTTATTGGTGCTGTCCGTGGGACATTGGCGCACATCCGCGGTAATGTTGCATGTATTCGTCAGTGCTGGTTCGGCAGGTCGTACTACCGCCGCGTGATCTGTCATAGGCACGCGTGATCTGTGACAGGCACGCGTGATCTGTCACAGGCACGTGTGCGGGAGAGGAAATAGTTCGAACTTCATATTTTGTCGGAGCTTCGCCATACGTCACTAAAACGTTTTCAGAAACATTGCATTCGCATTTAGACGGGTTTTCTGAAAACAAAGCAACTTACAGATAGCAATGCACTGTGCAAATAGCATAGATATATATAAGGGCATTCTTGGGCGATATACATATCACTCACTCACTCACTCACTCACTCACTCACTCAATCACTCACTCACTCACTCAATCACTCACTCTCTCACCAACCCACCCACTCACCAACCCACCCACCCACTCACTCACCCACTCACCCACCCACCCACCCACTCACTCACTCTGTTTTGACGGAGACGATCGTTGGGATGTACGTCGATCACGACATCCCCACAGCAAAGCCTTCAGTACCACCCACACCACCAAGAACTGGTACCAAGTCTCCTCTTTTCCATGGACAATAACAAATTGGATTACTTCCAGACACAATAACCTGCATTACATGACCACAACATATCCAATCAAACAGTCCACGCGCGCACAACCCTGACCGATTGACGTTGAGTGTTGGCCAAATATTCTGCACAAGATAAGACAGAATGCTTGGATGACTCATCAAATACTCGTTGCCACCGGTCTCTATTCTAGGTTGCTCTAGGAGATCATGCATAGGTACGTGCGTGCGTGGGTGTGTGCATGAATGCACGCACGCACGCACGCCCGCCCGCACACAGACACACACGCACGCACGAACGCACGCACGCACGCACACACTCACACACACACACACACACACACACATATACACACACGCACATATATGCCACAGTTAACCCAGCAGTATAAATGAGTATTTGGCTACATACAGAGTTGGATATGTGAAAGAATAGTCTTCTTGGAGGAATTGCAGCATGGCTTAATGCTTATCAGGGAATTTGAGATGGCGTTCGAAAGAACAGGTCTGCCTGTGGGTGAAGTGTTGAGCGCTTTGAGCAGTACCAAGGATTGGATACCGCGCTTTCGTTTCCCCACACTTGTCCCAACAAAACTTGCGCTGACATTTTGGCGAGCCCTCTTGCAAGGCGGACCCGCTCACAGAAGGCAAGTTGCAACAAAGTGAATTTACAGCCGCATGCGCAGAACATGTACTTGCTGTACCAACTACGTCGGGTTTTATTTATATATGTTTTTGCCGTAAGACTTGTTACTTTCTTCTTCTGCGTGTCTATCGCGCTGATATGTTGACATCATTCAAGTGTTTTATTGGCGCTGTCCGTGGGACATTGGCGCACATCCGCGGTAATGTTGCATGTATTCGTCAGTGCTGGTTCGGCAGGTCGAACCACCGCCGCGTGATCTGTCACAGGCACGCGTGATCTGTCACAGGCACGCGTGATCTGTCACAGGCACGCGTGATCTGTCACAGGCACGCGTGATCTGTCACAGGCAAGCGTGATCTGTCACAGGCACGCGTGATCTGTCACAGGCACGCGTGATCTGTCACAGGCACGCGTGATCTGTCACAGGCACGCGTGATCTGTCAGAGGCACGCGTGATCTGTCACAGGCACGCGTGATCTGTCACAGGCACGTGTGCGGGAGAGGAAACAGTTCGAACTTCATATTTTGTCGGAGCTTCGCCATACGTTACTACAACGTTTTCAAAAACATTGCATTCGCATTCAAACGGGTTTTCTGAAAACAAAGCCATATACAGATAGCAATTCACTGTGCAAATAGCATACATATATATAAGGGCATTCTTTCAAAGCTTTCAGTGCCACCCACACCACCAAGAAATGTTACCAAGTCTCCTATTTTCCACGGACAATAACACATTTTATTACTTCCAGACACAATAACCTGCATTACACGACCACAACATATCCAATAAAACAGTCCACGCGCGCACAACCCTGACCGATTGACGTTGAGTGTTGGCCAAATATTCTGCACAAGATAAGACAGAATGCCTGGATGACTCATCAAATACTCGTTGCCACCGGTCTCTGTTCTAGGTTGCTCTAGGAGATCATGCATACGTACGTGCGTGCGTGCGTGGGTGCGTGCATGAATGTATACATATTTACATAGGTACGCACGCA
>OY759269.1:28811300-28863800 GCA_963662155.1 Lamellibrachia columna
AATCCAATTTTTTATCAATGGACTTCGATAGTAAATAAAAGTCTGAAAATAATTCACAAAAAGTGTATTGTCGAATTTTTCCAAACGGCATAACAGGCTAAACATTGATCAGTGAATGCGTTTATTGAAGGATTTAACATAATTAGTAGCGAATATATGACTTGCACTACAGCGGGGTGGCACGTTGTGTATAATTATAAAACTATTGTTATAAGCAACAATAATACCTTTCAGACTCCGTTTTTTAAAAGTACACCAAAAATGTGAGGTGTACATTGAACCACACTATGAATTAAATAAAGTTGTTTTAATGGAACTGTTGCATAAGTAAAATTTCCTGGCTAACGCATTTTCCTGTGCATAGATACATCTTTTTCTGCCTGGCAATATCGTCATCATCAGTAAGGTTATTGTTTATAATATGGCCAAGGCATTTACATTTCTCAGTGTAAGGTAGTGTAAGATTATTGATAACAACAGGATGAATATTTTTCTCCATAGGTTTGTTATCAATAACCATACAGAAAGATTTGTTGACATTGTATGTTAGATCAAACGTACTCGGCACAACAATCGGTGAGTTTTCTCAACCCAGCAACACTAGGTGAAAAAACACAAAGGTCATCGGCATACATCATATGATTCATTATGGTTCATGCATAAAGACAGCCAATTTGTAATTTATTAAAATTTACACTTAAGTCATCCATGTAAACGTTAAAAAGATGTGGAGAAAGGATTCCACCCTGCTTAACACCGTTTGTAACGGTAAAAAATTCTGAGAAGCTACAACACCATCTGACAGTGAATTTCTGAGTTCTGTACCAGTAATAAAGAAAGCGCATAATAAAAGAAGGACATCCCCGGTCAATTAGTTTGGTGAATAGCTTACTATGATTGATTTTGTCAAAGGCCTTAGAGACATCCAGCATAGTAACATACATAGATGAGCCATTCGCTATGTAGTGTCGAAAGAGTTCTTTTAATTAAAGATACTGATCGTTCGCGTGTCACTACATTGGCTATTCTGCAGAATGCATCAACATTTCATAATGAATTTTCCAAGAATCCACCCCAGGCGAAATTGTAGAAATGCCCACGGACACCGCCGACACAGAAAAACGTTGTTAGATCTTCGAAAATCTTAGCCAACGCCGCAGCGACCTGCCGTACCTTTGAGTGTTGTCCCTGCCTCCTGGACCTACCAACGCCACTAAATAACCCATACTTTAAAGCAGCTTTATTTTATTTCTGCATATTATGCTACAGAAAATATATTTAATTAACAATATCTTTCTTTTCGGGACAAGTGTTGACGGGGAAGCTTTCGTAGAACATTGTGGGGGCATTGAACATAATCCGTTGTGCCATATCTTAAATACTCAGAATTATAGAACTGCCAATATTAAATGCTCACTACCAATGTTGATGAAGAATCTGAAGTACCTCAACACTCGCCCTATAATAAGTACCATAGTTTAAATAACATATTCAAAAATAAATTAAATCAATTTAACATTTAAGTATACATTCTCAAAGTAGTTGTGCAAACATTTATTATATCAGCATAATATTACAAAGGATACGCAATAACGGTTTCTAATTCAATGCAATTAGCTTACAAGAAATAGGTTTATCAAATAATTCAGACACATATTTTTTTAACATTTACCAAAATTCAGAAATATTGCTCTGGTTTGGGGTTGCTTTGCAGGAAATGATCATGGGTCTCCTATTTTTGCTTGGAATGTACAACTACGCGGCACGCTAATAAAACGCAGTTCTGAGTGACAAGCCACTGCCCCATGTGAACCTGCTCGATTGTGAAACATTCTTGCATGAAAAAGCTCTGTGTTATTTAGCACGTGCACTGACCCGATGGCTTGCGAGTGCCACTGTTTGGGCTGAGTGACGAGCCTGACCTGAACCCTAGAGAGAACAATTGGCAGCATGTCAATGGCACAGTTGCTGCAGAGCGGCCCAGCTCAATGGTAGCGTTGACTGAAGCAATATCACATGTCTCGGTCTTTGAAATGTCACGCGAGTACTATGCGACGTATTTAAAATGAATATATGAATTTGCAACATTTTTATATTCTACCAATAAACGTAACAGGACATAATTCTTGCAAGTGACTTTAGTATACACTTAGTATTAGTATACAAATAACTGACACACACATTGAAATAGTAAATAATACATTTCTAGGTTTATTCTTAAAAGAAAATCTAGAGCTTTAAATCATTTTATTATTTCATATTATTTCAAACAAATGTTCAAGAATTATTTAAATGTTTAATAAATTAAAACATTATTTGCCACTACATGTAAACATTAATGTTACATAATTCAAGAATACAACCACACCTAAATTACCGCATAACGGCATGACGTTATAAATGTGAAAGAATCGCCAAACTGCAAAGGAAGGCGGCTAGATTAATCATCTCAAGTAGGTATAACGCACACACAGACGCCGTTTCAAACAGTTAATCATACTTACAAGTAAAAGGCAGCCTACACCCACAAGTATGGGGTTGTTATTTTGCAGGGAATAATTATTTGTCTACCATTTTCTCTCTAAATGTGTATATCTAAATGATTATACGGCACGCTGAGAACAAAGCAGTTCTGAGTGACAAGCTACTGGCGCAGGTGCCTGCTGGACTGTGAAACATTATTGCATGACACAGCTCGGCAACGTTAGCTATTAACTATTAACTGACTAATTTGTACGCTGTGGATATTATGTGACGCATGATGTATGATATATTATGAGTTAAAACATCTATGCATCTATATATATATATATATATATATATATATATCATTTGAAATACCGTATAATTGATGACGCACATTAAAATATAGTTTTAAAATGACAACATGGTAAAACTATCGTAGCAACCTATTATAGTGTCACTGTTCATAAAATAGTTTGAATAGGTGGGTTTTAGTGTTTGCTTAAACTTCTACTAAAATTTATTTTTGCACTGCTATTAAAGTCAAAATAATAACCCCGTTAGGGGTTTTGTCCGTCAAGGGTTTGTCCTCGAGGGGTTTGTCCATGAGGGTATTTTTCCACATGGGTTAAGTTGTGAGGGATCATGTCTGTGAGGAGTTGTGTCCATGGGGGTTATGTCCGTAACCCTGGGACGACCCTCCGCGCGTCACATCTAGGTAGCAGTGCAACCTCGTCGGCGAGACCGTTGAACAGCGGGATCTCGTACCTGACATACGGGGCTAGTAGAACGGTTGAACAATGGTGACTCGTATGTGACATACTGTACTGAGAGATCGGTTGAACAGCGGGATCTCGTACCTGACATACGGGGCTAGTTGAACGGTTGAACAATGGTGACTCGTATGTGACTTACTGTACTGAGTGACCTGTTGAACAGCGGTGTTTCATACGTGACGTACCGGACTGAAAACAAAATGTATCTGAATCATGTGATCCGGACTGGAAGACAGGTTGAACAGAGGGGTTTCACGTGTGACGTACGGTACTAGGAGACCGATTGAACAGCGATGACTCGTACGTGACATACGCGACTGCGGCGAACAGTGCTAGGAGAGCTTTGAACCTGCCGAGATACGTACGCAATCTCTACAAAGCGCATTTCAATGGTCATTTAAAATTGTGAATGATTCTCATAAATAATTTAATAGTGGAATTCAGATGCTCGTGCTAAGCAGTTAATTCTTAAATCTGCGAGGCAAGTGCTGTCAAAGCCGCCAGGCGAGTGCTGTCAAAGCCACCAGGCGAGTGCTGTCAAAGCCGCCAAGCGAGTGCTGCCAAAGATACGTGGCCATATACAGAAGTTGTTGTCTTCATGAGGGTGTGTTCGTGACGCCGTACAAGTCAACACCTTACCCGCAACTTGAAGGGGAATATCGGACACAACAAGCCCAACACATCACGAAATAAAATGTGAATTTGAGATGTTAGTTTTGTTTGAGCTTTAATTTTACAAAATATATCATAATGTTGGCTGACAATGTAGTGGAATTAATCCTAATTGTGAGGATGTATTGTATCATTAAAACTTTGCATCTCTTTTCTCCTAAGCTAGCACTGAATTGATCGGTACTTTTCTTTATTTAGCGCCACCTCAACGCAGCACCTGGATATAACACATATATACACATTTGGGGTTACAGCGGCAGCGTCATGCCAAACGTAAATAGGTACAAAGGTACGACTGACGTTAATGGTACAATGGTATGCATGACTGGTTCCGACAGAGACTCCCACGGTAACAGCACTACTGGCACATACATGAGCACTTAACTGTGACAAGCGTATGACATTTCTCAAAGTCACATTAGGCCAAAGCAGAGTCGACGTTCAGACGGTAGTAGACACTGTAACAGCGGGATCGTGACTCGGTGAGTGTATTCTGTATATGTATGTATATGTATGTATGGAGTGAGCCATCGATCGACGGATCTCGTCCCGAGTCAGTTGTGCTTTCTCTGGTGACTGTGCAAGCCGATGCGCGACGCGCATTGACGTCCACAGATAATACAGTCATAGGCGGTTGCAGGTCCCTGCGGAGGTTGACCATTCTTCCGCTGCGTTATCCGTTCTTGGATTATTTGTAGTCGTTTCTGCTCGAAGTCCTGTAAACCAGTGTGGCAAGTGTGACGCCAGAGAGGGCGATTTGTTGCTGTCGCTTCCCATGTGTTAAGAAGGATGGAACAGGACTTCAGCGTTGATTTTATAACGTCTTTGTGTCTTTTTTTTGGCCGCCCCTTGTTCGGCAACCGGTTTTCAGTTGGCCATAGAACAGCGCCTTGGGTATGCGGTCATCATTCATACGGACCAGGTGACCAGACCAACGAAGTTGTGCTCGTTTGATGTGGAACTCGATTCCCCATGTTCCGCATAGCTCTAGTACCATATCTTGCCATTTGTCGTAAGCAGCGCATGTGAAACTGATCTAGTCGTCTAATATGTCGTCGGTATGGGGTCAATGCCTCTCATCCGTAGAGCGGGGTTGTAAGTACGACGGCACAATACACGTTGATTTACGTGCTCAGGCACACGCAACGTTCATTCCAGAGGCGCTTGGTTAGTTTGCCGAAAGAAGCACTTGCTTTTCCAAGACGGGCAGAGAAGTCATCATCAATCATTGCATTTTCGGAAAACTCATATATAGTATAATTATAGTGAACAGGTGTTCCTGTTTTGATATGTAAACCTAAGCTCAGAGAATTGATCAGTACCTTTATTTTGCCGGATGGCTAAGAAACCTCAAATCCAAAAGACACAGCAGACCAATTCAATAACGTTAAATCTCATGACGACTATTGACCCAACTAAATTTGTAAAAAAATCAACTATTACTATTCAATATTAAATCCAACACATATAGTGGTTTCGACAATATTGACTTATAGATCATCAGAGAAATAAGCTCACAAGTAGCTCTCCCCCAACGCATATTTTTAATATTTCGTTTTCTTCTGGTGTGGTGCCACATAAACTAAACATAACACAAGTCATGACCCACATATGTTCTGTAATTATAGACAAATATCAGCTTTGTCGTCTTTATCAAAGATACTGGACCGTCTTATGTATAATCAACCCGAACCCTATCTCAAGCAGTCTCATATTATAAAAAATATAAAATAACAAAAGGAATTGAAAATAAAGCATTTAACATAAGTGTATTTGTTGATATATCTAAAGCCTTTGAATGTTTGACGTATCTAAAGCGACTGCGAGAACGGTTGTACAGCGGGACTCGTACGTGACATACAGGGCTGGGAGGACGGGAACCTGAAAGGAATCGTACGTGACATACTGGGTATGCGACGAATAGCGCTTGGAGACCTCTGAACCTACTGAAATACGCAATAGAGTTCAGCAAACCGATGACACGTCAATGATCATTTACAATTGTAAATGACTCTCATACATGAATAATGGAATAGTTGAATGCGGATAGTTGTTCTACGCAGTTAGTTCTGAAATCTGCCAGGCCAGTGCAATCAAATCCACAATATATTATTGCAAAAGCTTAGCTGATATGGTATCAAAAGGGCATATACTTTCCTGGTTTAAGCATTACTTAGATAATAGATCACAATACGTCTGATATAGCAGCGTATATTCTAAACATATGACAATGAGGTGTGGCGTTCCACAAGGCTCCATATTTTTACTTTATATTGATGACTTATGCAACACATCAACAATGATAGACTTCTGCTTGTTTGCAGATGACACAGAGAAATATAACCCCCATCCCAGTAGCGTTTTCCTAGGTTGTTATTGGGTGTGCATAAAGGGATGTCCACAACACCAACCCTAAGAGCACGTGCTACGGCTTCCATTGGACGCGTGATGAAGTCATCGCTTTTTGGAGCACGTGACTTGAGGTACCACCACCGCAGCAGCAACAGTCGTTCTATCAATTGTTGTAGGTGTCGTGTGCAAAATGAGTCCTTATCCCCGCCGCATTATGTGCAGCTCTCATTGGGCGTGCATAAACAGATGTCCACCCCACCTCCACCTCCTTTCCTCGGTCACGATTGGGTAATTACATGTCGCTGGCAGTCATAGGTTGAACGCACCGAGTCGCCATCCCTACTATATCTTTCGAAACTCTCATTGGACGTGCATACATTACTACAAACCACCCCACCGTTACCAGCATACGTGTCGTGGTTCTGATTGGATATGTCTCTGCAAATCGTTTGGCTGATTTTCACCGGCTAATCGTAGCGTCGACGTATGTGTAGCGCCCCATAAAAACTCATTGTATCATTTAACACGGCACATCGTGTTAGGTGACCCAGCAATATAGACCAGCTTCAACGACAACCATGGCCCAGGCGCAAGTTGAACAGAAGGCGGAGATGGACTTGGCGAATCTAGGAAATCCGGAGATAAGAAATTGTTTATATTCTATTTCTGATCCAGTCGTTGTTAAGGCAATCAGGTTTAACCGTGGCATAACTTACTCTGGCTGTTGCATCTGTCGAAAGCGGTTGACTGCCGACGTTGACGGAAAGTATGTGTGTCCTTTGCACAAATTTCAGAAAACCCGACTCCTTGTTATATGCTCCGTGTTTTGCTACATGACATCGAGTCAGATGCCAATTTGTGGCGTGCCTGTTTCCACGACTTGATCTCACAACTGATAGGTTTGAATGCTCTGGACTACGATTCCCTGCCAAAGGAAGACGCTAAATATCATGCGTTAGACGATTTTCGAGGCGGCATCATGCGAGCGACCATCCAAAAATCAGTGTCTGCAAGTTACACCAACTTCGTCATGACAGACGGTGACGTGCTGTTTACTCAGAAAGACATGGAAACTGCTGCGGAAATGACACGACATTCGTTCTTGGCGGGGGCAGCTCCGATCAGAAAGACATGGCAGCGGCTGCGGAAACGACAGACGACATCAAGACAGTCGTTCCTGGTGAGGGCAGCTCCGACTGACCGACTGGCTTTTCAGCGAGAGCCGAACAGCGGCACAGACTAATATTGTATAATAGAATAGAACATGTAGCATTATTTACTTTATTGTTTTTTGTTTGCTATGTAGAAAAACGAGGATATCATCGATGTGACCTCGGAGGAGGAGGAGGAGGAGGAGGAAATAACCTAGGACGAACTCATAAAACAAATTGACGAATTCATAGTGCCGAAACAAAACATATCAGTGCTTTACAAAAAATGTCTTCGTGATGAATTGAAATGATTTCAAAAACAACAACAACAACAACAAAACCTCATTTTCCGTGTCAGTGCCGTGAAATGTGGAAATTGTGGAAGTGTTTACACTGTCCTCTAAACAGAGATGTTTTGATCGGGAAACAAACGACCGTGACCGTACGTACTCTGACAGACATAGCACGAGCCAATAATGACAACAGACCTTGAACCATAGGTCTAGTTGTGTCTGTTGGAGGAAGTCATGTATCCGACGTCCGATTCGCGGCAACTTGAGCGTATTCAAGAATGGCTGGACTGCGACTTGACTGGAGGCTAAGAAGATTATTTGATGATATTCTATTTGATGACGACGCCCCCTTCTTGCTGGTCCGCATCCACCCTCTTGCCTTCTCTTCTACCGTCATACACCTCGTCGCCGAGCAACGGCGTTGCAGTAACGAACTCGGCACTTCCTGCCTACACCGAGTTGACCAATGTTGTCATCCCGGAAGACGTGGACCACTGCTGCCACCACACGCATAGTTCCAGCGATCAGGAACTCGATGACTCGTTGAAAGACGTATTTGTTCAATACATTATCCCGACCCTTTGCAAGATGTTCAACCTCCACTTGGCGAAGCGAAATGCCTCAAACCGTCCTTGCCGAGTTCGACCGGGCAACATCCAGTCCTGGTGTAGCTCCGTATTACAACGCAGACTATCACCTTTACTAAATGAATGAATTACTTGCTGGGCGATTGCACGATCATAGCTGTAGAAATGAACAAACATGCTGAATTGACGACAGCGGTGTGCACCTCCTGAATGCAATAATCGTATTTAGATCATATAACATGATGTATTATTTTAATTAGGCTTTATCGGTACCACTTATAACGGTTCGAGCTTTGGACTTATTATTATTATTATTATTATTACATTGTATCTTTCGGACACGAGTAGTTTGTTATTAAGCGCCATGAGTACGTGTCATTTGACATAAGTACACCTGAATACAATAATCTGTTATGCGATCATATAATATGATGTGTTATTTAGTTAGGATGTATCGGTACCGCTTATAACGCTATTTTCGGACATATGATACATTGTATTTTTTCGGCTTTGGTTATAAAGAACCAACAGTAGGTATTACGTGATCGTATTATGTGTTGGACTACCTACGAATACAAGTTATAAAGAACCGGTGATGTCGAACTATAATCATTTCGTGTTTCGGACTTGTAATAAGCTGTTGTGTGTACAGATAAGTTTTAACCTTAGGTGTGTACCGTGTTAATGAATAGACATCATCATCATTCGAGGTATTAATTTGGTATTAACAAACCCGTAAGCCCCTCTTTCATCGTTCGAGTCTCGTAAGCTCGCGACCTCTGGCGCGCGAGAAATCCTCACAAGTCAGTTCATTGTATTCCGTACTATTGTATACACTTGCGTCATTTCGTTGGACAGAGCCTCTGGAGCGGTGTTAACTCACCCGTAAGCTCGGGGCCGCTGGCATGGTATTGACAAACCCGTAAACCACTCTTTCGTCGTTCGGGCCTCTGGAGCGTTGTTAACTCACCCGTAAGCTCGGGGCCGCTGGCATGGAATTGACAAACCCGTAAACCACTCTTTACCTGATTGGTCAATTCCGGAAACAAAAACGGTCACTATCGAGTACAACCGTACACGCAGGCGTTCAACATAATTATTTTTTATTTATAAATAAACACACATTGTGTTACTTTGGTATTCCTTTGTTACGTTTGCTTTGAAGTATTATATGTGAAGGAGTGGAGCGATCGGTCGTGTATGTGCGGAACAATCGGGCTGTATAACAATCTCAGTCTTTGGTGTATTCTATGTGAAGGAGTGGAGCGATCGGTCGTGTATGTGCGGAACAATCAGGCTGTATAACAATCTCAGTCTTTGGTGTATTATATGTGAAGGAGTGGAGCGATCGGTGGTGTATGTGCGGAACAATCGGGCTGTATAACAGTCTCAGTCTTTGGTGTATTATATGTGAAGGAGTGGAGCGATCGGTCGTGTATGTGCGGAACAATCGGGCTGTATAACAGTCTCAGTCTTTGGTGTATTATATGTGAAGGAGTGGAGCGATCGGTTGTGTATGTGCGGAACAATCGGGCTGTATAACAGTCTCAGTCTTTGGTGTATTATATGTGAAGGAGTGGAGCGATCGGTCGTGTATGTGCGGAACAATCGGGCTGTATAACAATCTCAGTCTTTGGTGTATTATATGTGAACGAGTGGAGCGATCGGTCGTGTATGTGCGGAACAATCGGGCAGTATAACCATCTCAGTCTTTGATGTATTATATGTGAAGGAGTGGAGCGATCGGTCGTTTATGTGCGGAACAATCGGGCTGTATAACAATCTCAGTCTTTGATATATTATATGTGAAGGAGTGGAGCGATCGGTCGTGTATATGCGGAACAATCGGGCTGTATAACAATCTCAGTCTTTGGTGTATTATATGTGAAGGAGTGGAGCGATCGGTCGTGTATGTGCGGAACAATCGGGCTGTATAACAATCTCAGTCTTTGGTGTATTATATGTGAAGGAGTGGAGCGATCGGTCGTGTATGTGCGGAACAATCGGGCTGTATAACAATCTCAGTCTTTGGTGTATTATATGTGAAGGAATGGAGTGATCGGTCGTGTATGTGCGGAACAATCGGGCTGTATAACAATCTCAGTCTTTGGTGTATTATATGTGAAGGAGTGGAGCGATCGGTCGTGCATGTGCGGAGCAATCGGGCTGTATAACAATCTCAGTCTTTGGCGCTTTATATGTGAAGGAGTGGAGCGATCGGTCGTGTATGTGCGGAACAATCGGGCTGTATAACAATCTCAGTCTTTGGTGTATTATATGTGAAGGAGTGGAGCGATCGGTCGTGCATGTGCAGAACAATCGGGCTGTATAACAATCTCAGTCTTTGGCGCTTTACATGTGAAGGAGTGGAGCGATCGGTCGTGTATGTGCGGAACAATCGGGCGGTATAACAATCTCAGTCTTTGGTGTATTATATGTGAAGGAGTGGAGCGATCGGTCGTGTATGTGCGGAACAATCGGGCTGTATAACAATTTCAGTCTTTGGTGTATTATATGTGAAGGAGTGGAGCGATCGGTCGTGTATGTGCGGAACAATCGGACTGTATAACAATCTCAGTCTTTGATGTATTATATGTGAAGGAGTGGAGCGATCGGTCGTGTATGTGCGGAACAATCGGGCTGTAGAACAATCTCAATCTTTGGTGTATTATATGTGAACGAGTGGAGCGATCGGTCGTGTATGTGCGGAACAATCGGGCTGTATAACAATCTCAATCTTTGGTGTATTATATGTGAACGAGTGGAGCGATCGGTCGTGTATGTGCGGAACAATCGGGCTGTAGAACAATATCAGTCTTTGGTGTATTATATGTGAAGGAGTGGAGCGATCGGTCGTGTATGTGCGGAACAATCGGGCTGTATAACAATCTCAATCTTTGGTGTATTATATGTGAACGAGTGGAGCGATCGGTCGTGTATGTGCGGAACAATCGGGCAGTATAACAATCTCAGTCTTTGATGTATTATATGTGAAGGAGTGGGGCGATCGGTCGTGTATGTGCGGAACAATCGGGCTGTATAACAACATCATTATTGGTGTATTATATGGGAACGAGTGGAGCGATCGGTCGTGTATGTGCGGAACAATCGGGCAGTATAACAATCTAAGTCTTTGGTGTATTATATGTGAAGGAGTGAAGCGATCGGTCGTGTATGTGCGGAACAATCGGGCTGTATAACAATCTCAGTCTTTGGTGTATTATATGTGAAGGGGTGGAGCGATCGGTCGTGCATGTGCGGAACAATCGAGCTGTATAACAATCTCAGTCTTTGGCGCTTTATATGTGAAGGAGTGGAGCGATCGGTCGTGTATGTGCGGAACAATCGGGCTGTATAACAATCTCAGTCTTTGGTATATTATATGTGAAGGAGTGGAGCGATCGGTCGTGTATGTGCGGAACAATCGGGCTGTATAACAATTTCAGTCTTTGGTGTATTATATGTGAAGGAGTATAGCGATCGGTCGTGTATGTGCGGAACAATCGGGCAGTATAACAATATCAGTCTTTGGTGTATTATATGTGAAGGAGTGGAGCGATCGGTCGTGTATGTGCGGAACAATCGGACTGTATAACAATCTCAATCTTTGGTGTATTATATGTGAACGAGTGGAGCGATCGGTCGTGTATGTGCGGAACAATCGGGCAGTATAACAATATCAGTCTTTGGTGTATTATATGTGAAGGAGTGGAGCGATCGGTCGTGTATGTGCGGAACAATCGGGCTGTATAACAATCTCAATCTTTGGTGGATTATATGTGAACGAGTGGAGCGATCGGTCGTGTATGTGCGGAACAATCGGGCTGTATAACAATCTCAATCTTTGGTGTATTATGTGTGAACGAGTGGAGCGATCGGTCGTGTATGTGCGGAACAATCGGGCTGTAGAACAATCTCAGTCTTTGGTGTATTATATGTGAAGGAGTGGAGCGATCGGTCGTGTATGTGCGGAAAAATCGGGCTGTATAACAATCTCAGTCTTTGATGTATTATATGTGAAGGAGTGGAGCGATCGGTCTTGTATGTGCGGAACAATCGGGCTGTATAACAATCTCAGTCTTTGATGTATTATATGTGAAGGAGTGGAGCGATCGGTCGTGTATGTGCGGAACAATCGGGCTGTATAACAATCTCAGTCTTTGGTGTATTATATGTGAAGGAGTGTAGCGATCGGTCGTGTATATGCGGAACAATCGGGCTGTATAACAATCTCAGTCTTTGGTGTATTATATGTGAACGAGTGGAGCGAACGGTCGTGTATGTGCGGAACAATCGGGCAGTATAACAATCTCAGTCGTTGGTGTATTATATGTGAAGGAGTGGAGCGATCGGTCGTGTATGTGCGGAACAATCGGGCTGTATAACAATTTCAGTCTTTGGTGTATTATATGTGAAGGAGTGGAGCGATCGGTCGTGTATGTGCGGAACAATCGGGTTGTATAACAATCTCAGTCTTTGGTGTATTATATGTGAAGGAGTGGAGCGATCGGTCGTGTATGTGCCGAACAATCGGGCTGTTTAACAATCTCAATCTTTGGTGTATTATATGTGAAGGAGTGTAGCGATCGGTCGTGTATGTGCGGAACAATCGGGCAGTATAACAATCTCAGTCTTTAATGTATTATATGTGAATGAGTGGAGCGATCGGTCGTGTATGTGCGGAACAATCGGGCTGTATAACAATCTCAGTCTTTGGTGTATTATATGTGAAGGAGTGGAGCGATCGGTCGTGTATGTGCGGAACAATCGGGCTGTAGAACAATATCAGTCTTTGGTGTATTATATGTGAAGGAGTGGAGCGATCGGTCGTGTATGTGCGGAACAATCGGGCTGTATAACAATCTCAATCTTTGGTGTATTATATGTGAACGAGTGGAGCGATCGGTCGTGTATGTGCGGAACAATCGGGCTGTATAACAATCTCAGTCTTTGGTGTATTATATGTGAACGAGTGGAGCGATCGGTCTTGTATGTGCGGAACAATCGGGCTGTAGAACAATATCAGTCTTTGGTGTATTATATGTGTAGGAGTGGAGCGATCGGTCGTGTATGTGCGGAACAATCGGGCTGTATAACAATCTCAATCTTTGGTGTATTATATGTGAACGAGTGGAGCGATCGGTCGTGTATGTGCGGAACAATCGGGCAGTATAACAATCTCAGTCTTTGATGTATTATATGTGAAGGAGTGGAGCGATCGGTCGTGTATGTGCGGAACAATCGGGCTGTATAACAATATCAGTCTTTGATGTATTATATGTGAAGGAGTGGAGCGATCGGTCGTGTATGTGCGGAACAATCGGGCTGTATAACAACATCATTATTGGTGTATTATATGGGAACGAGTGGAGCGATCGGTCGTGTATGTGCGGAACAATCGGGCAGTATAACAATCTAAGTCTTTGGTGTATTATATGTGAAGGAGTGAAGCGATCGGTCGTGTATGTGCGGAACAATCGGGCTGTATAACAATCTCAGTCTTTGGTGTATTATATGTGAAGGAGTGGAGCGATCGGTCGTGCATGTGCGGAACAATGGAGCTGTATAACAATCTCAGTCTTTGGCGCTTTATATGTGAAGGAGTGGAGCGATCGGTCGTGTATGTGCGGAACAATCGGGCTGTATAACAATCTCAGTCTTTGGTATATTATATGTGAAGGAGTGGAGCGATCGGTCGTGTATGTGCGGAACAATCGGGCTGTATAACAATTTCAGTCTTTGGTGTATTATATGTGAAGGAGTGGAGCGATCGGTCGTGTATGTGCGGAACAATCGGACTGTATAACAATCTCAATCTTTGGTGTATTATATGTGAACGAGTGGAGCGATCGGTCGTGTATGTGCGGAACAATCGGGCAGTATAACAATATCAGTCTTTGGTGTATTATATGTGAAGGAGTGGAGCGATCGGTCGTGTATGTGCGGAACAATCGGGCTGTATAACAATCTCAATCTTTGGTGGATTATATGTGAACGAGTGGAGCGATCGGTCGTGTATGTGCGGAACAATCGGGCTGTATAACAATCTCAATCTTTGGTGTATTATGTGTGAACGAGTGGAGCGATCGGTCGTGTATGTGCGGAACAATCGGGCTGTAGAACAATCTCAGTCTTTGGTGTATTATATGTGAAGGAGTGGAGCGATCGGTCGTGTATGTGCGGAAAAATCGGGCTGTATAACAATCTCAATCTTTGGTGTATTATATGTGAACGAGTGGAGCGATCGGTCGTGTATGTGCGGAACAATCGGGCAGTATAACAATCTCAGTCTTTGATGTATTATATGTGAAGGAGTGGAGCGATCGGTCTTGTATGTGCGGAACAATCGGGCTGTATAACAATCTCAGTCTTTGATGTATTATATGTGAAGGAGTGGAGCGATCGGTCGTGTATGTGCGGAACAATCGGGCTGTATAACAATCTCAGTCTTTGGTGTATTATATGTGAAGGAGTGTAGCGATCGGTCGTGTATATGCGGAACAATCGGGCTGTATAACAATCTCAGTCTTTGGTGTATTATATGTGAACGAGTGGAGCGAACGGTCGTGTATGTGCGGAACAATCGGGCAGTATAACAATCTCAGTCGTTGGTGTATTATATGTGAAGGAGTGGAGCGATCGGTCGTGTATGTGCGGAACAATCGGGCTGTATAACAATTTCAGTCTTTGGTGTATTATATGTGAAGGAGTGGAGCGATCGGTCGTGTATGTGCGGAACAATCGGGTTGTATAACAATCTCAGTCTTTGGTGTATTATATGTGAAGGAGTGGAGCGATCGGTCGTGTATGTGCGGAACAATCGGGCTGTTTAACAATCTCAATCTTTGGTGTATTATATGTGAAGGAGTGTAGCGATCGGTCGTGTATGTGCGGAACAATCGGGCAGTATAACAATCTCAGTCTTTGATGTATTATATGTGAATGAATGGAGCGATCGGTCGTGTATGTGCGGAACAATCGGGCTGTATAACAATCTCAGTCTTTGGTGTATTATATGTGAACGAGTGGAGCGATCGGTCGTGTATGTGGGGAACAATCGGGCTGTATAACAATCTCAGTCTTTGGTGTATTATATGTGAAGGAGTGGAGCGATCGGTCTTGTATGAGCGGAACAATCGGGCTGTATAACAATCTCAGTCCTTGGTGTATTATATGTGAAGGAGTGGAGCGATCGGTCGTGTATGTGCGGAACAATCGGGCTGTATAACAATCTCAGTCTTTGGTGTATTATATGTGAAGTCAATTCATAGTGTCCATCACATAATATTCTCTTCATTTACATATATTTGAAGTGACTAATAAAAAGGTGGGTCTTTAAAGACTTCCTAAACATTTTTAGCGTCTTGGAATTACGAATGTCTGCGGGCAATGAATTACAAAGTCGAGGCGAATGTCACCCGCATATTTGTGGTAGTGTACTGCATGTCTTCTGAATATGCGCTGCATTGGTGTGGTGTACAGGGTAAACATATCTGGCCCAAGGACCGAGCCCTGTGGTACACCACACTGTAGAGGAATATGCTCTGATGTTGTTGAATCAATCTGGACTCGATAGGTGCGGTCTTCCATGTATGTCCGGAACCAAGCTAGTGCCGTTCCACGCACACCGTATTCATCTTGCAGAAGTTTCAACAATTGTGCATGGTCGATAATGTGGAATGCTGCTGATAAATCTAGCATAACAAACAGCATGGCATGGTTCCTGTGAAGAGCTCATGCGATGTCATGTTTTACCCTCAACAGGGCTGTCGCGGTACTGTGCAGCGTCTTGTTTGTAGACTGGTATTCTTCGTGCAGTCCATTCATAGTTAGGTGTTCTGTTATCAGATGGACTGCAACTATCTTTAACACTTTGCCGATGAACGCTATGATGGAGACTGGTCTGTAGTTTTTTTAGCAGATCTTTATTTATCGTGTCACTTTTCAGCAGTGGTTTCACAACTGCAGTTCGCAACGTGTTAGGAAATATTCCTTGTTCGAAGCGGTTATTTACTATAGCCACCACATAGGGAATGTGGATATGCTCTGTTCTCTTCAGGAGTTTAATTGGGCAGGCATCCAGACTGCATGTCTTTGAGGGGCACAGTTTGACGGTGTTCCTCAGTTCCTCGTCAGTCGTAGGTAGTCGTCGATTTAGTTGGTATAATACTGGTTGGCTGCTAACATCGACGACGTAACATTCTTTATCACTTATCAGCTTCTTCTGGATCTGCACTCTGATTCCTTGTGTTTTTTTAGCGAAGTAAGTGGCAAAGTCACTGCACCAGTTTCTCAGTGCTTGATGATTGTGGTCGACTAGTGCTCGGTGGCTTTAGCAGGGTGTTGACCACACGAAAGCATGTCCGCTGTTCGGTGCTGTACATAAATTTGTCGATGGATCTCGAGCTTCGTTTTCCTCCACCTCTTCTCATTTGAACGTCTCAATGCTCTGGCATTGTGTATGTCATCATTGTACCAGGGTTCCTTGCGTCGGGACGTTTTCATTCTTGCCGTGACAGGGGCATGCACGTCAACGGTTGATATGACCACATGCTCGTACTGGTCAACCACTGCACTCACACCCATATTAATACCAACAGAAGCGAGATGTTCCAATAGATCAGCCTCAAATCGGTCATGATTTATTCCACGGATATCGCGCAGATGCCTCATAGTACGAGCAGACACTGGGTTTGCAGAAGACAGAAGAAAAACAACACTGTAATGATCTGATATGCTGCTGGGGTATGCCATTGTAGATGATACGATGGAACTAGGTGAACGTGTTATCACCAAGTCCAACCTGTGCCACCGGATGTGTGTTGATTCTGTAACATGTTGTTGTAGATTATTTTCAGCTAAAATTTCATTCAATAATTTTACACCAGGTGCAGAACCAAGTTCACAGTGAAGTTTAAAGTCACCGACAATAAAAATGTCTTGCTGTGTCATGGCTTATTCATCATCTCATTCACATGTGTCGCGAACTCATCGAGGAACGGTTGTACATTTGTTGTCGGCGGAGGATAAATGTCGACAACACGCATAGGTCTCAATGTTTGTGCTGATTTAACGTCCACAGGTTCAAAGGTCTTATGTCGCTTAGTTGTCGTCTTTCGCAATTTATATTCTGACTTGTATAGTATTCCAACGCCGCCTCCGCCCTTAGCTGAACGACATTCTCCTATATAGCTGTAACCTGAATAGGCACGTAGTAGTCTGGACTTTTGTGTTTTGTATTTATTTTCTCACCCTAGACTGTAAGTGCACTGCGTTGCACCTTGTCAGTTCTTGGGCAAACTTAAGACAATGAATATGTATGGTTGTGACCGTTGCAAAGAAGCCTAACGTGACAATGTGTTTTGTGTTGTTTTGACAGAGCTCTCGCGTCATCGGAATCTACAGCCCTGGAACTTTGAAGATCACAACACAAGCATGGCGTTTTGTACAGCTGCGTGGATGAAAACTGTTTTCATAGTAATCGTTGGCATTGTTGTGTTACTGTTACTGCGAAATATAATATTCGCTAAAGTGACGGAGCCACAGTGTCGATGTGAAGTGGTCAGCCAGCCTATTGTACATAAGAGAGAAGAGATCAGCAAAAAAATTAAACACCAACTCGAGGTAGTGGCCGTTGAGTTGTCCAAGGCGGCCTCATTCATTGTTGACACAAGTGAGGCACGCAGACACACGCGGACATCTTTACGCCTCGTGCTAGAAATGATTCAGCGGTTGGGCATAACCAAGCCAGACGTCAAAGTAAACGTAACTGGGACACGAGTGGCGGAAGACCGAAAGGGGGCGCTCTTTGACGTGTGCCCCGAGGTGTATATAAGCGACCAGAAGATCAGCTATCCGACTCAAGAGAACAACCGTGTGTTAGCGGATTGCAAGAACGCTCGACCGTTTCCAGATGTATTATCTGTCCTCTTGAATGGATTTGACTACGCCAATGCAGACGCGATCCTCGTGGTTCTACGTGAGATTTACGCCTCTTATCCCAAACTGACAGTTCACGTAGCCGTGCATGAGAAACTGACGATTCCAAACGACCTCACGTTGAACGTCCTGCAGCACGTGCTCGCGACAAAGGCGGCGACTAATGACATTTGGAATACACTGGTAGACAAGGTGACGACTGATTTCGTGTTGGTTGGAAGAGGAATTGAGCGATTCTTGTGGCACGCCAATATAGAGTTAGAAAGACTGGTCCGAGTTGTGTCCGAACTTGGTGTCGATGCTGCGGGTGGTGCAAGCCGGACACCTGACGGACACTGGTCATTGGGATGTCAACAGACACGACTCGGTTTCTACAAACTCACGTATTTGGCTGGCTATTACAGGTCAAGTAAGTCGTGTGCGTTCTGCGATTACTTATCGTCGCCTTTCGTCAGCAAGTTATCTATGCTGCGAGCCGTCAAGTTTAGGATGGCGTCACCAGACGTAGTATTTCATGATTATTTCATTCGTTTGAAGAAACTGGGAAAGCTGGCGATGTCGTGTCCAGATGTTATGTTCTACATGCAGGCGAACAACATCAGCGAGTTAACGCGACATAAACAATGGATACAGATGGCACAGAGCCAAGCGCTAAATGTTGTTCAATTCGCCGAAGGTAAACAACTGTCGTTCTCGTGCTCTGAAGCTAAAACTACGTGCGGCTGGCGAAAGGGTATCAGCGTACCGATCTGCTGCATGAATATTCTAATCAAGCAGATTCAAGATTTGTTTGATATCTGCGACAAACTGGGCATTTTCTGTCGCGCCAACTGCGGCACAGTTTTGGGAGCGGTTAAATTCAACGGTGTTCTTCCCCAAGAGCTCGACGCAGATATATCATACACACCAATTAAAGAGGCAAACTTCTGGGAGCGTCAAGAAGAGTTCACCAAACTCGGGTACACAATATCTAAAAAGTTCCCAGGGAAATGTCCGAAATTCGATCAAAACAACGCTAGATGCCTACAATTCGCCGTGAGAACACGAGAATGGAAGATTGATGTTTGGGACAACACGCCTAAGAATATTACTAATTGGTTGCGGGACCACCAGCTTAAACCGACGAAGGTGCAAATAGGCGGTCGATGGTTCAACTCGCTCAATAACCCAGGTCTCTACGTGCGTAATCACTTTGGCTTTGAGATCCTAAAACACGTCGAACACCCAGTTATGACAGGTGTATCTATTTCGAAAAAATTGCCCAGTGGTCGGTTCATAAAGTGTCCGCATCCTGGGTCAATCAACTGTCTGGATAAGTATGACCCCGACGGGAATATTGATATAATTTACAATTAAATGTGCTTATGAAGGCAGCTAACATAAATGACGATGTAAGTTAGCTATTGTAATTGTATAATGTGTTTGGTTTGGAGCTTTCATAGACGATTGCGTATGTAATGAAATCAAACCTGGGATCTATTAATTTTTATCGATTCAATCCCGATTTACATGTATTTATCGACGATAAATTCAAATTCAATTCAATCTACTGACAAAAGGGATCAATTTGAATTAAATTGAATGCATATTTAATAAATTCAAATGACATTCATAGATTAGCAATATTACTTAGTTAACACCATAATGCATTGGGGAATATTGTAATAGTAAAACTGTCTAGCAGCAGAAATATAATATTATTAACATAAGTTAATATACGCATTACATATCAAATCAAACTCACTAGATAGCAGACCAACGACAAAACAAACACAAAAGCAACATTTGCAAACACTTGATATGCAATTCACAGTATAGCGCAAAAATTAAGCGCACTATCTATCAACCACCTGTCTTCAGTACAATAATTATTTTATTTCATTGATTTGTTCAAGCTATCCTAAAGTTATAGATAATACCATATTATTTCCGTATTACATATATTATTGCAAGCTTACAAAAAGTTTATTCGCATCTTATTCCAACTGCTTATACATGTATAAATAAAAATGTACCGCTTTATACGAATAAATACAATTCAGTTCAACTAACTTTGCACACTTCAATTCTAATTCAATATGTTCGGAATTTGTTTTCAATAAAAATTCACACAATGTTTTGACCAATTCAAAATCAATTCAGAATTTACCCCTTGTCTGAGTGAGTTGTTATTGGATGATTCTCTGTAATGTTATATATTTCAATATATATTTCACGTGCCTTTTATAAATCCATACCTGATAACTGAACACAATTTAACACCGTTAAATAATTTTCTGTTTAGGTTGACCTTAAAACTCCAACCTCAACTGGTTTAGTATATCACAAATACGGTTCGTTGATGTCCAGATATGTAGTGTGTGAATAGTCTAGGTAACAATTTAATAAAGAATTGCTTATTTTTGTTCAAATCATCGAAAGAATTTATTTCAATCGTTAGATCTGGTAAGGATCAGTGGATTCTGGTATACACCGTACGAGCCAATGCCGGTCATGGGCGTGACATCCATCCTCTTGCCTGACAGAGTTGCAACATTTCACCAAGGGTAACATTCGTGAATTTTCAGCGTTTCCATCTTCACTTTAATTAATGTTTGACCAAACATTAAGCACTTTTTTAGTTGATATAGTTATCTCACACAAAAACTACATGCAAAAGTTGCACAAACAAGCCAGCATGTTGCAGTGGATACTGGGTAGGGTTAATTTTACAAAATTAATTTGAAATGAGACTAACGACAGAAATCTAACTGAGGAGTGACCTTTAATGGAATTGACACATGGCTGTCGATATCGATGATGAACGCCAGTGAATAATAAAGGTATCAAATAAATGTTCGTGTGGACAAGATACACACGTCGTTGTAAGGGCTTTTGTGCCGTATACATAGAGGAGTACATTTGTTTGCTCATATTTCTGCCATTTTACTTACTCTAGAGTGCAAGAGCACTGGATGATATCATGTATGTTAGTATACAAACGTAAACAATGAATATTTTACTTACTAGTTGTACCCAGTTCAGTAAGTTGATGTGTGCGATTAGTATTAAATTTAGTGGTTCACTGAATTTGTATATATGATGTGTAATTAGTATTACAGTTTAGTGGTTCATGGTATTTGTGTATGTGATGTGTAAGTATTATTAGAGTTTAGTGGTTAACGGTATTTGAGTGTATGATGTTTAAGTAGTATTATAATTTAGTGGTTCACGGTATTTTTGCCATATCTGATGTCACGACTTTCTGTAATATGAAATCTAGCTACTTTTTATTATATCATTCAGAGCCACTACCAGAAGGGGCTGGATGAGAAACTACTAAACACAGTTTCCTTGGAAAAGGATGTGTTGAATAATATAAAGAATGCGTGTAGCCCTTTTATAGTCAAAGACGTGTTAGTTTATTTTTATGCAAAGATACTTCAATTGCAATTGAACTGTACACATTGTCGTACGAATAAATATATATGTTTTACTATTACTACACTACATCGCCTCTAGTTTGCAATAATGCCAATACAAAGTTAAGGTGATTAGGCCAATATGTTGTTTTATTCAATGGTAGCATGCTCGTTTTTTATTAAACATTTGCATTACTGTAATTATTTTAGTCAATATTGCAATCAGTGGCACATGACAGTTATTTAATATTGTCTTCTCGTTTGGACATTTTAGACACGCCGAATTTTCTTCGTTGGAATACGCCTACCTATAAGCTGCATTTTGCCGAAACTCTAGACACAATAGTAGTTTCATCTCGTCTACTATAAATTTGACATTCGAAATTACACTTATGTGACGAATACGTGAAAATACCGAGGGCTACTTTATCACGATTTATATATTTTCAGCAAATCGGTATTAAAACGGGACACGGCTGTAGGCCGTATTCCTCCCCAAAATCAGTATTGTATACGGAAAATTACGAAAACTAGGATGTCGCGTGTCTGAATTTTGGGTTTATTACATTAGACCCTAACTCGATTAAAACCAGACTATGTGTGTCCCAAATTACACTATTTCAAGGGTTTTGTCTAAAAAACGTCTAATGGGTGGGAAGGGGGATACCCCCTCCCACAACCACCACCACTCCGAGGCGCTTCGCGTCTCGTTTCGTGCTTCATACATTACATTGGACCCACCCCCTTTTTTAAACATTGGACCCACCCCCCCTTTTTTAAACACTGGATCCGCCCATGTTCTGCGTGTACTAGTGGCCTCATGTCTTGTTTGAGGCATATCGAAGTAACCCCTCTGCGCTTCTAATTTGAATAACGTTTACTACTCAAAATGTGTTTGATGTTACCCATGCTATAAGATTCAGGGTGTACCAAGTTGGGCTAAAATCTTGCTGTTAGTTCCTTTTGTCCGACAACTTGTAGTACAACTATGTCAGATATTACCTTATGTAAGTAATTGATGTACATTTATCACTTTATCTCATATATCTTCAACAATTTAAACGCTACTTTGATGCACCAAAATGAATGCATCAATATGAGAAGCCGGTCGGAATGCACCTCTGTCTGAATGCACCAGTCGCAATTCACCAACCGGCATGGTCAGAATGCGCCAACCGGCATGGTCGGAACGCGCCAACCGGCATGGTCGGAACGCGCCAACCGACATGGTCGGAATGCGCCAACCGGCATGGTCGGAATGCGCCAACCGGCATGGTCGGAATGCTCCACTGTTGTCTGATATGGTTACAGTCAAATATATGTATGCTAAAAAATAAACTATGTATACTAATATATTACATCATAACAATACTTATATTACTTCGCATTTGTTACTCTTTATCCTTTTTTATAGACGTCCTTAAGCCAGTTTAATGTCCATTTTCTAAAACTACAACGTTATATTGCAACATATGGATTACGTATTTTGTTTTGTTCTAATTTCATATCATGTCATATTTAATTATAATGGTCAAATATATTAGATACAGGTGATTTCGGGCCACGTCCTCCGAGTACATGAAGCTTTAGACAAGGACTAGTCCCCATTTGTCCAGTGCAGTATTATTTTGGATTATCATAATAGAGAGAATGAGGCAGCATTTGATGCCTAATGAAGCTTATGTGCGTCTTGTTGTGAATAAAGCATTTGTTAATTGATTCTTTGTTGATCTAGTTCCACATTAACCAGAATCGGTTGCTTTGTAACTGCTTTTATAACTTTCGGTTCCTTCCTTATACACTAAGCCGCTATAGTTTACCATTTTAATACACAATCAGCGAGAATTATACAATTCGTTGTATCATTAAAATTAATTCATATATAATATATTACTCAACAAAATATCATATATAGTTTAAATAGTTATTATCATAATAATATATTGTTTCTTTCTTCTTTCTCTATTGCTCTGTATATAACAATACAAAACAATAACAGTGACAACGACATGTTGTTAGTGAATGCAATTAACCCATCGGTATATGATCTTTAATCTACATACAGTTATCTGTGCGATCACACTGAATGGGAAACATGCTGTGTTATTCAAACCTGGCCACTGTACAAGACAGTTTAGAACAATGTTAAAGATAATGAATGGGTGTGAAAATAATGGTATTTTTTTTATAGTAGAACACGAAGCAACTTTAGAGGACATGAAGCAATTTTACATTATAATGTACATATTGTACAAATGATAGCAGATAGTGAATATACAAGATAGCAGACAGTGAATATGTTTACAAACGAAATTGATAGATATCTCAGAAGAGCGGGTTACACATAAATGAATAATTGTTGGACTCTAGATAAGCCAATGGTTTCCTTGTCCACTTGCCATCTGAATGTTTTGCGTTGGATGGCAATTTTGTTAACTCTATCTAAATTGTTTTACATATAGATATGCGTCATATTTGTTATGTGAAGCATAGTCTGTGATTCACACTTTCCCACTGAACAAAGCTAAACATTATACTTCAGCAGTATAAAACTTGCATGCGTTGCCAATACTGGCTTCCCTTTGGTGACGAGTACAGAAATAACAAGTGCTCAATGTGAGGTTTAATTCTAGTACTTGCACAATCGACCGTGAATGCTTAGATTGGAAATGAAGGACTAAGTAGATATTACATGTCACCTCAGTCCAAGGCTAGTTCAAAACGTTTCGCTGAGAGTAAGACTAATCGATTGCACCCTTTATTCAACAAGAAATCGTTTAAGATGTGGTTATCCAATCACGTGATCAATAATGAATAAATGGAATTTAAATTTGTAACAGGGTCTTTTTATTTCTGCATGCACACAGAGTCCGAGAACAAGTTTCTGGGACTAAGTTACTCTAAAATACTGCCTTTGATTTACTTTTAACAAAAACGGTTTCTTAATATATGTCAACATTTATTTATTTTCTATCTACTCAATTGATATGCTGTTTCCATTGAGTTTTTTTCTAGAAAGGATTTATTTCACGAACTGTAAAAAAAACCTTTACACTCGTTGAATTTGAGTTCGGGAATAGCTATTGCCTCTAAGAAAAACGGTTTCTTAATATATGTCTATAGCAAATATATGTATAATATATGTGTATTAGTAATACTTATTCTTTTTAATATTCCACACTTTTTCTGAAAATTCACTATACTAATTTAATCATCGAACTGTAAATCAGATATATTATTATTATATGTAATTTTTTTATTATTATGGAAGAAGCATATTGGATTGACCAACTGATTTAGCTTAATTTAAGATTATAAGGTGGCTCCTCAAGAGCAACAACCAAAGTCTTAAAGGAGTCTTTTGACCTTAGTTCTGCTTTGTTTGACGCTATTTTGTTTTTAGTTTCCTTTTTGTGATATGTCGACTTTTAATATTATATTTTGAGATATAGCCTTGCTGCTGATCCTCATATACAATCGTTGATTTTTGACGTTGAGTTATTAGCAATGTATTGTCGAATTGTGCCTTCAAAAACTCGTGTTAAGACATACGCATTCTCAACAAGACAATTAGTTGGAAAAATAAATTAATTAAATTACAATTTTCCCAGAATTGCTCCAACTAAATTCAATTAGATTAACCAAACACATTTTTTCTGTCAACTAAATGAACAATTGACTTAATAAATTGAATTAAATTATGTGTTTGTATAATTGCAGATTATATTAATATTTTGGTACTTTTGTGTAAGCATTTTTTGGAAGTCATCATTGAAATATGATACGTTAATTGTTATTGTTTACACGATTAAAACTAACTATAAAATCACACGATGTTTCTACGGTAATTCGGTTTGTACTCCATTGACAGTACAGCGCTCATATATATATATATATATATATATATATATATATATATATATATATATATATATATATATATATATATATATATATATATATATATATAGACGTTTTCCAACGGAACGTATGTCCACATAAGTCACACGGTCGCCCGTGTGAATGATTTGATGTCGAGCGAGCATGACCTTCTGGCCGAAAGCTTTGTCGCAGAATGAACACTTGACCGGTTTCACGCCGGTGTGAGCGCGCTTGTTTCTCAGCATATTTTCTTGTCGATTGAACAGCTTCCCGCAATACAGGCAGCTATGCGACCGCTCGCCCGTGTGGGTCCTCGCGTGCTTCCACAGTCCAGATCTAGACGTGAACTTTTTCAAGCACTTCTCGCACGTCTTGCTCCCGGGCTTATTTGAGCCCTCGCTCACACACAGAAGGCAAGTAGCCTCTGTGTAGGTTAACAAGCGCATGCAGAGAAGGCGGACTTCGTGTGCCAACTACGACGGGTCTACGTATATTTGTGGTGGTGTAACTTGCTACCGACCCCTGCTGCTTGTATATAGCGGTGAGAGGTTGATTCGATTCACGTGCGTTGTTGGTGCTGTAAGTTGGATACCGGTGCTGCGTGATTTGATAAAGGCACCAGTGCGGGAGGGAAACTAGTTTGAGATTCATATAATTTGCGGTCATCGCTGTTAATAATTTTTTTGCAAGAACCCTGACTATGTACGACTTCATATTCACTCGGCGAGGTGTGAATTGTTCTGTCATACGTGATCTCAGCCGTACAACATGTAGCAATATTACGTGCTGTTTCGTTCTTGCCAGCATCCACTGGTTCGCCGGCACAATGGCCGAAATTTTGTGTTTCTCCCTTTATCGTTGTTGATAAATCCAACTCAAAGTTTGCAGAAAGACTTTGTTCGCATTCAGGTATACAATTTGAAAATAAAGCATACCAGCACAATTGTTCTTGGACAATACAACCATACACACACACACACACACACACACACACACACACACACAAAAACACACACACACACACAAACACACACACACACACACACACAAACAAAAACTCACACACAAACACACACACACAAACACACCCACACACACACACACACACACACACACACACACACACACACACACACACACACACACACACACACACACACACACACACACACACACACACAAACACACACACACACACACAAACACACACACAAACACACACACACACACACAAACACACACACAAACACACACACACACACACTCTCTCTCTTTCTCTCTTTTCTCTCTCTCTCTCTCTCTCTCTCTCTCTCTCTCGCTCTTGCATGCACACGCACGAAAACACGAAGCGCGGTGGACGCGCGCCCGCACGCACGCACGCATGCGCCCACCCACACACGTACACCCGTGCACGCACGCACGCACGCACGCACGCACGCACGCACGCACACACACACACACACACACACACACACACACACACACACACACACGCACACACACACACACACACACACACACACACTCAATACGTTCTTATTAGACGCTGCATGTTTCACAAATTATTGAAGCGTGGCGCATGTCAACAAATTACACACACACACGGCACCCACATGACTGTAACTGAATACACAGACGCGCTCGTGGAATGACTAGACCGTCACGCGTGGCTAACTTCTGACGCTGGTCGTTTAGCGGCGAGACTAGATCAGAGAACTGTCAACAGCCGACCTGCGACGCCATGACAGAGACAAGCTCTCGCTGCGTGATTACAGAACACAGAACGTTATGAATTGGTTTCCTTATTAATTTCCCACCGAAATGCCTACACGTTTTCAAATCTTCTTCGTAATGCAAAGGACTTATGCATTATCACCAAGCTATGCTGGCAGCAAACTGCTGGTGTATAGGATAGTGTAGGGGGTTTCCTCCACGCTCTATCCAACTAGATCAGGATTACTAGTTATGAAACTGGTGTATTCCCTACTGGACGCAGCATTGAGTTTCTTGTTAGCTTGCTCTTCCAGCCCCACTTGTTAGGCTGCTCCTCTAGCCCCACTTGTTAGCCTGCTCATCCAGCCCCACTTGTTAGCCTGCTCCTTCAGCCCCACTTGTTAGCCTGCTCCTTCAGCCCCACTTGATAGCCTGCTCCTCCAGCACCACTTGTTAGATTGCTCCTCCAGATCCACTTGTTAACCTGCTTCTCCAGCCCCACTTGTTAGCCTGCTCGTCCAGCCCCACTTGATAGTCTGCTCCTCCAGCACCACTTGTTATATTGCTCCTCCAGCTCCACTTGTTAACCTGCTTCTCCAGCCCCACTTGTTAGCCTGCTCTTCCAGCCCCACTTGATAGCCTGCTCCTCCAGCCCCTCTTGTTAAATTGCTCCTCCAGCTCCACTTGTTAGACTGCTCCTCCAGCCCCACTTGTTAGCCTGCTCCTCCAGCCCCACTTGTTAGCCTGCTCCTCCAGCCCCACTTGTTAGTCTGCTCCTCCAGCCCCACTTCAGAGGTTCATCCAGGGTGTCACCACCGCTCACGGTGACGACACCTCATTTCCTAGCTGAAAATATTCCACTTCTGCCTCCGGCGGAGGCAGCCTCGGTCATTGGCAGTTATAACAAGATTCCGTTGAAGTACTACAGAAAGCGAGCCACAAATCTGCGGTGTTCGATCCATTTCTTCTTCCTGAACCTATCTGCGAGCTGAAAACGAGGAGCGTCAACCTGGGGAACCTGTGGATAACTGGCATCTACCTTAATCTCCCTTCTCATCCGTCCTGGGCTGGCCTCGTGCATGGGCCGGCTTCGTGCATGGGCCGGCCTCGTGCATGGGTCGGCCTCGTGCATACAACCAACAGCACTGGAGAGTATGGTAAGGCCAGCATTGTGCCGCTCTCATTTATAATTGGAGATGGTCTACGCTGGGAACTCGGTATGATGACAGGTCACGCATACTCGCGGGACTGCATCGCTAATATCTGATGAGGTCTGTTGATGTTAACTAACATCAATCACATGAATATGCTGCTGGAGTCTGCTCGCGACCCGCACGACCACGCTGTGGAGGCAGTTGGCTGCCTTCGTTCATAGGAGGAGAAATCACTTCTACGGCGAAAATGTCATGGATCAGCTCATTGAGCACTGATGAGAAGGCTGAAGTTGAATGGAGACTCACGGTGGAGGAATCACCCACGGTCGAGGCACCACCCACGGTCGAGGCACCACCCACGGTCGGTGCACCACCCACGGACGAGGCACCACCCACGGTCGAGGCACCACCCACGGTCGAGGCACCACCCACGGTCGATGCATCACTGATTCTACATTGGCAAAGTTCACAGGTGCACTGCCCAGATGTATTCCAATATGTGCAGCGCTTGAGGAGTTCACTGATGTGAACTCATCTACGTCCGACCAGCAGCGGGACTTGATACCTGAATCTGTGCGACTCTCTCACAAGCACATGAAACTGTTTACTGACTTCTTCACTTTTCGTGCACCATTCCCATCTGACCACAACAATCTGACCAATATATCAACTGGAGTAGTCGCGCCACCGAACGTCAATAGTGATGATAGTTTCTGAGTTGGAAGAGCTTTTAAGGCCTACCTGATGTTAACCCATGCTGTTTCTGGGTATAACAGCGTGTCAGTGCAGCTCAGGGCAAGAAAACTCTACTGCGTAAGGTGAATGAAAATTTGGGAAACATCTGCTGCCTGGAAGCTTTCATCAACATTGACAGCAAACAGGAAGACATCGCGCCTTATATTGTTCGCGCCGGCTGGGTTCTCAGCAAACTAAAAGGCAGGGGTAGGCCCTTATAAACTATACACGAATAAGGCTACTTCAACAAGACGTTCTTTTATACCCAGTGTTGCCCTGGGGGTGAAGATTTCTCCAATTTCTTTGCACGGGCACAATGTCTTGTCACTCTGCAAGCACCACTACGGTGCCTATACGGTTTTAGTGCTGTTGACATATGCTGAGCGCGAACGGGTTTTTACAGTTTATTTTATTTTATTGTCGATGTCAAACCGTCATTTTTAGAATCGATATATTGCTATAATTTTATAATTTTTTATCATTTGAGGACAATAGACTATCATTAAGACAATGTCGCCGCTATTTCTTTTTGTGTGTTTTATTTTTATCATTTTCAGTGGCTTCGAGAGGTGACGATTTTGCCCTGTGCAAGCCACCCTCCAACGGTCGGCTGTCATCTCAATATTTCCCCAACCTACGAGAATACAACATTCTTTGTCCTTTTTACACAGCTTGCCATATCTTAATGTTTGTTTTAATCGCAAGTGACTGGCAATACCCCGCTCTACGCCTACATTTAAATTAACAATAATTATACTGCTAGCGGGCGACGTAAGTCTAAATCCTGGGTCTGCTGTCAGGCTTAACATTCGGTTGGCTACCACAAATGTTCGATCAATTCGGGATAAGACAACATCACTTAACGATTTATTAATTTATAAAACAATATACATTCTTGCTGTAACTAAGACCTGGCTCAGACCACATGATACAGTTGCCTGCATTGCTGACATTTCTCCTTCTGGTTATACCTTCCATCATCGACCACGTTCAGTTAGACGCGGTGGTGGTGTTGGCTTTTTGGTATCAAAACAGTTCAAAGTTAAATTACATTCGAACCATGAATACTCTAGTTTTGAATCCATTTCTGTTGAAATTTCAGATTCTTCTTTCTCCGCTTATTTCGTCTGTATTTATCGCCCTCCAGGACACCCAGCCAATTTCTTTGAAGTATTCCAGGATCTACTGGAAAATTTGACACCTATTCATTCAGAATTTTATATTTTTGATGATTTTAATCTTCATTTGGACATACCTTCAGCAATAACAACTACCTTTAATGACATCCTGGTATCGTTTGATTTGAAACAACATGTTACCTTTTCGACACACATACATGGCCACTGGTTCGATCTTTTCATAACTCGTTCAACTTGTTACATTATCAAAACACCTACAATTTCGGATGGTTTATCAGACCACCACACAGTCATTGTCGATGTAAACGTTTCCAGAACTAAATTAGAATCAAAACACAATGTATTTTATAGACATATTCATAAGAATAACATCGGTGCTTTAAAGGCTGACATCCTTAAATCCGACCTAATCATAAAACCAAAGGTACACCTATCCTATTTGTGTGGACAGTACTATGAAGTACTCAAGTCTTTACTTAACAAACATGCACCTGTAAGATCCAAATCTGTATCACAAAAGCCACCCGCTTCATTGATGACTCCCGAAATTCTACAATCTAAAAGGCGTCGTCGTTATCTTGAGCGCGTATGGCGCAAATCACGCTCGTCTTTGGACAGGTCGCGTTATTAAAAACACTGTCACTACTGCAACAGACAAATGGCCAAAGCTAAATCAGATTATTACACAAATATGGTCTCAAATAACTCTGAAAGTCCACGTCAGCTATGGAACTGCACAAATAAAATTCTACACAGGCGGCCTGCTCCATCTCTTCCTAATCATGTTTCAATCAAGTCTCTATGTGACTCGTTCTCTAGTCATTTCAATGACAAAATCAGTCTTATCCATTCTGCTTTCCCAGATCATACTTTAATACTGTAAACGTGGCCTCTCCACGAGTAAATTCTTTACTTGTATCATTTGAACCTGCCACAGCTGATGAAGTGAAGAAAATAATTATGTCTTCCCCAAATAAGTCCTGTGAGCTTGATCCACTACCAACCGTACTGTTGAAATCTTGTCTTGATGCATTGCTCAAACCGATAACGGATATTATAAATGCATCACTGTGTTCTGGCTTGTTTCCGGATGATTTCAAACACGCCCATGTCAACCCACTTCTCAAGAAGACATATTTGTCTAAAGAAGATCTAAACATACCTGTTTCCAATTTCAGCTTTATTTCCAAAAAATTGAGAAAGTCGTAGCAAGCCGTCTAAGGTCTCACATCAGCTCAAATTGCTTATCTAATGTGTCACAATCAGCTTACAAAGAGTTTCATTCTCCAGAAACTGCTGTCTTAAAAGTACACAATGACGTTACCTGAAACATTGACAAAGGAAAAGTAACAGCACTTACCTTGCTGGATCTGTCTGCCGCCTTTGATACCATAGATCACGGCATCCTTATTAAACTCTTATCATTGTGGTATGGCATATCTGGCACAGCTATGAACTGTTTTTATCATACCTAACTGGTAGACACCAAACCATAAAGATTGCAAACTGTTTCTCGGCCGCACTCCCCATTTCGTGTGGTGTCCGCCAGGGTTCTGTTCTGGGGCCTTTGCTGTTCACTCTTTACACTACGCCACTCAGCTCTGTTATCCAAAATCATAATTTGGACCACCACCTTTACGCAGACGATACGCAGATCTAAATTTCTTTGGCTACCTCAGATACAAATCGCTCCCTAAATCAGCTCAGCGATTGTCTCCAGGATATCTTCCTCTGGATGACTTACAGCAAATTAAAGTTAAACACAGACAAAACTTAATTTCTCATCATTGGTAATCCAAAGCAGTGTGGCAAACTTGATGGTTTTTTCCCGACATGTATCCTGAATCAAACTATCACACCAGCAGCCTCAGCGAAGAATTTGGCAGTCACTTTTGATAAGAATTTCAACTTTAGACAACATATTTCTCAAACGTGTCGTTGCTGTTTTTATCATATCCGTGATCTTCGCCGTATTCGCCGGTATATGTCACTTTCTGTCGCTAAAACTATTGCAACAGTTCTTGTTAGCAGCAGACTTGATTACTGCAATTGCCTCCTTCATACTATTGCTATCAAGGATATTACAAAACTTCAACGTGTCCAAAATTGTCTGGCTAGGGTAGTTACATGATCTCATCGTTTCTCTCGCTCAGTGCCACTTCTAAAATCATTGCATTGGCTCCCTGTACAATATCGCATTATGTTTAAGATCTGTACAATTACCTATCAAGCTTCGGTCGTCTGGTTCTGGTTTACCTTCTGTTCCAAGAGTTAAGACAAACGCTGGAACTCGAGCTTTCTCGGTTGCCGCACCAACCCTGTGGAATTCACTCCCCGACAGCGTAAAATCAGTAAGAAATATAGCTTCATTTCGCCGTAATCTGAAAACCTATCTTTTCAAAATGGCCTATCCTCCTTAGCTTCTTGGCACCTCCATCCATATGTTGACGACTTTTTGCATTGTACATGGTCAAGAGAATGCCTAATCCTTTGGTTTTGTTGCGCCACTGAGCTCGGATTTACCGAGGATATTGGCGCCAATATCCTCGGAACACAACATAGGACCACACTGGATGCCTTGAGATATTAGCTCTACGGGAGAGCCACCAGGAAGTGTAAACTACCTTCGGAATTCATGCTGGAGACACTGCCACTGACTACAACGGCTGCCCGTCAATACTCCTTACGCACCTACCACACTGTGCAACGGTGGAGTGGAAACACCATGCCCCCCACTGACTGGGGCTGCCACCCCCAGCCCTAGACAAACTCCTGCACTGCTCACCCTGCAACCGTGCTCCAACACACGCACAGAGGATGAATCTGTTGAAACCTAGACACGGTGGGGTAGATGGTAGACACGGCGGGGTTGACGGTAGACACGGTGGGGTTGACGGTAGACACGGTGGGTTGATGGTAGACACGGCGGGGTTGATGGTAGACACGGTGGGGTTGACGGTAGACACGGTGGGGTTGACCGTAGACACGGTGGGTTGATGGTAGACACGGCGGGGTTGATGGTAGACACGGTGGGGTTGACGGTAGACACGGCGGGGTTGACGGTAGACACGGTGGGGTTGACGGTAGACACGGTGGGTTGATGGTAGACACGGCGGGGTTGATGGTAGACACGGTGGGGTTGACGGTAGACACGGTGGGGTTGACCGTAGACACGGTGGGTTGATGGTAGACACGGCGGGGTTGATGGTAGACACGGTGGGGTTGACGGTAGACACGGTGGGGTTGATTGTAGACACGGCGGGGGTTGATGGTAGACACGGCGTAGGTTGATGGTAGACAAGGTGGGGTTGATGGTAGACACGGCGGGGTTGATGGTAGACACGGCGGGGTTGATGGTAGACAAGGTGGGGTTGATGGTAGACACGGCAGGGTTGATGGTAGACACGGCGGGGTTGATGATAGACACGGTGGGGTTGATGGTAGACACGGCGGGGTTGATGGTAGACACGGCGGGGTTGATGGTAGACACGGTGGGGTGGATGGTTGACACGGCGGGGTGGATGATAGACACGGCGGGGTTGATGGTAGACACTGCGAAGTTGATGGTAGACACGGCGGGGTTGAAGGTAGACACGGTGGGGTGGATGGTAGACACGGTGGGGTTGATGGTAGACAAGGTGGGGTTGGTGGTAAAGCGTTATGCAACTACTGTTGAGTACGCAGTAGTGTGAATTTATTGATAATATAGCATCTTTTTGAGGCAGTTTGTCTATATTCGTATGTAACGCTCAATTGAATGTTATTCAACTCGCTGTCGTTAATTATTAAAAGAATAAATCTTTCACTCGCCTTTCCCTTTATTTTTGCCATGATTTGAGTCGAAAATTAAAACAAATGCATGACCTGATGACTGTAGAATGTTTTAATGGCGGAATGATAGTCATAGGGGAGGGGCGTGACAATCTAGTCGGGGAGCGGTGGTCTAATGGTTAGAGCACTAACCTGTCGATCGAGAGGACGGTTGTTCGATTCCACCTCCGCCGCTTCGTAGCTTGGGCAATTTCGTTCACCCCACTTTGCCCGTGTCTTTCGGAAGAGACACCAAAAGCCGTTGGTCCAAACTACTGCGTTAGCTCAAGATTGGGCTGTTTGGACTATAACTAATTGAGACTTGAGACTTAGTCACCCATTAGTTTACCATGCTACCAAGTAAAAAAACGCCATTGTGAGCAACGCTGAAAGTTATAGCCTTAAAAATGTCTATCAAATATTACTTTTCTGCCTTTGTTGTGGCCAGTGATTCAGACCTACCACCAATGGACCAGGGCCCCGATATTTTCTCGACTCTGAGCGGGTGCTTTCGATGGTAAACAAGATTAATATGGAACAGCGCTCAGGATTGGCCAGTGTGACAACTGCTGCTCTTCTGTCTCTAGATAAAAAGGTAAACTGCAGCTCAAACTCACGGAGCTATAAACCGTAGCAAGGGTTTATACGAGCGATGTGTGCTCCGGTTGATCTGGCGCGCGTGCGTGTGTGTGTGTGTGTGTGTGTGTGTGCGTTCGTTCGTGCGTGCGTGTGAGTGTGTGTGAGTGCGTGTTGTGTTGTGTTGTGTGCGTGCGCGCATTGCCAATTTCAGCACACTACAGCGACGGACCTTCTCGGCCATCATTGTAACTGGTGTGTTGTCCAAAAATTAATATTAATCGTTATTTTAACAAGTAACTTCAAATACTCAGATGTCTTTCGTCGCAAACATTCTCACAATTGACAATGTCCATATACAATACACAAGATGCAGATATTTAAAAACTTAATTTACAAATATGTCAGAAGGGCGGATTACACAAAGATGAAGAAATGTCGGACTTTCGATAAGCCAATGGCTTCCTTATCCACTTGCCAGCTTGATGTTTTGCCGTGGATGACAATCTTGTTAAACCTTGTACATTTTTTCCTACACAGCCACAGCAAGTGCACCAGAAAAGGCCTCCCTTTTAAACAAAATACAGGTCAGGTGGCAAGGACCGTTTATATGGACTATCTCCCCATTCCCAACTGACACAAAGCAATGGGCAGAACAATTAAGAATGTTAGCTTAGAGCAGGAGCTACAACCTCAAAGTAAACACATCATACCCTATTATTAATTTAGTATTAGTACACCTGATGTTTGTGTGAATTAACAAGGACATTGTTTAGAATGCACTCAAAATCTGATAAATTATCGATTGACTGGATGTTGTTATTGTTTCTAAAGTATAGGCCTGCTAACATGTATATATTTTTATATAATAAAAATATGTTTTAAATGGATGTCTTTTCATTTAGTATAATTCAATGTCATAATTCAACAAAATGTTTAAACATTACCGTTGTATTTGTTTATCAATTGTGTAAAAAAACGGTGTAATAATAATTGTAATTAATTTGACAAAGTACGAGTGTAATTGTAGTTGAAATTAAAGATGAAATGTAACTGATATAAGTTTGTGTAATTGGACCCACCCCTGGAATGTTGCTTACCAACTTGTAAACAACACCGTGTTATTGTAATATTATATATACTATAGATAGAGACAGCTAGCGTTCTCTTCTCGCATTTCCGGTGTGTTGTATTGGTGGCACGATAGTAGCAGATCAATCATGAGTACGGGCGTAACAATACATCGAACTATCGATAGTAGCAGGTCAATCATGAGTACGGGCGTAACGATACATCGAACTATCGATAGTAGCAGGTCAATCATGAGTACGGGCGTAACGGTACATCGAACTATCGATAGTAACAGGTCAATCATGAGTACAGGCGTAACGATACTTCGAACTATCGATAAGTTAACTATCGATAGTTATCGTCGATAGTTGATTAAACTATCGATAGTAGCGATAGTTGGCAAAATCAATCAGTTGAGCTACTTGTGTCACTGTTATGTTGTTCGTAGACACGCTTTTCAACTTTATTTGGTAATGATTTATTGTACTTATTTACTTACCCAACAGCAACACCCATAGATCAGAGCATATTCACATTACATATTCTCAATTTTGAGTCAACTACCTATCGCAATAGTTATTCAAGTATTGTTATAGTAATTAATGGTGAATAAGAGGGGGTAAGTAGACTTGTCTTATTCCTGATATGAAAACATTGACACTCTCCAGCTCCCATCACAACTGTGCTCTGACAGGTTGTATAGGTGCTGATAATTGTTTATTTCAGATATAATGGTACATCATACATGTCTAATACCATACTTTGTTTCTCACCTAAGACCCGGCATATAAAATTAAATATTTTCATTACCGCAGGGGTACAAACGGATGTTTATCACGCCAGACCGTTGAATGAAGACGGAGGAATTGTGTTTACCAGGATACGACAGACAATGGCGCTGAAAAATGCAGATCATGGACAGACTGAGGCACACGATGAACAAACATGAGGACCATTCACACCACTAACGTAATAGGAATCAATTAGATTACTTAACGCGGTTGTTTTGTAAAACGTGGACATATACGTGACTGGCTCAGAAAAACGCAAATGAATTCGATAACGTACAAAATGCTACTGCAATTGTAGTTGTCGCGTTATGCATAGTGTAAATACGACTTATGGAATACTCGTGCGTGCGTGCGTGCGTGCGTGTGTGTGTGTGTGTGTGTGTGCGTGCGTGCGTGCGTGCTTCCGTGCGTGCGTGCGTGCGTGCGTGTGTGTGTGTAACTGTGTGCGTGTGTGCGAGTTTGTGTGTTTTCCGGGTGCGTGTGTGCATGTGTGCCGTTGTGCGTGTGTGCGTGTGTGCGTGTGGGCGAGTTTGCGGGTGTGCGGGTGAGACTGTTGAGTGTACCGAGGGGCTCTCTGAGGAAATACTATTTATCACATTTGTCGGCGTTTATCCCGAGCTGGGATGCCGTGTGGAGTGTATCGAGAGGTACGCCAATAATAATTGCCAATGTTTGTCTCTTGCAAAAATTGTTTTACGTGCTCATAATGCGGAGCGTTTTAATGTTATAGACGATTCTCAAAACCAATTGCTCTAGGCCAAAATCCTGAATAAACTCTTGTTTGCAGGAAGGTGGCTGTATGTAATATGAATTGCGTCAAATTTTTTGGTTTAAATCTGGAATAAATACATGTAGTATTGGTACAAGAATCTGAACGGAATATGTATAACGGATAATTAATGCACTATATAAATGTTGACACATACCTATGTGGTTTGTTTTTATTTAGTCGCCACATAGTGTACAAGACGCCAAGATCAGCTTTAACATTTTACTTATATGTTAATGTGATGCATTTTTTTACAGCATAGTAGCCACGTGTTTGGCTCTCGAAATATTATCATTGGTTTATGTTCGTTTCTATTTTTTAGACGTGTTCTCGTGTCCGTCCTCATGGGGTTTGAGTGAATTGTGTTTAACTGTAACATTTTGCAGAAGTTATCCCAGAAAACCACGGCTGATTCTGTACGCTCGAATCCCTCTTTTCAAAACCACGAGAACGGGCCTGGTTTTGATAAACCCACGGCCAAACGATACCCCATTTTGGCCGATCCCGGACTACTACTCTTTAATGTACAAACGCTGACGAGTACATTGTTATTTTTGTTATCAATGTTAATCTAAAAGATGCGGCAACATTGTTTCTGTTACACCCTCATGAAAATCCACAAGTTCAAGACATTTACAAACCATTTTGAAAACCATTTAAAAATATAACTTTCACATTTTAAAATATAACTGTCCTAAAAACAAACATTGTTATAACAGTTATCATGACTAAAGCATGGAACACTTATTTACAAATGTTAGGTAATTGACAAAAGTTAATCTAGGATAGAAATGTATAGCGTTGGTAACTATTTTGACAAGGATGTTTACAACTATTAATTCCGTAGATCTGCCCACAATGGGAGGAACATCGACCGCCGAGATGACTTTCGTCAAAACCGAGCTACTGGACAATGTTCGCGAGAAAGAAGAAGACGATATTCGGAGCGCCATGAGTCAACGTAGAGCCGACTAAATTGCCATGCTGTTCAATATCCTGTTATTGGACTTTATTAACAAGTCTACTTAGCTATCATACTGTTCAATATCCTGTTAAAGGACTTTATTAACAAGTCTACTTAGCTATCATACTGTTCAATAGCCTGTTCGTGGATTTATTAACAAGTCTATTTAGCTATCATACTGTCCAATATCCTGTTAGAGGACTTTATTAACAAGTCTACTTAGCTATCATACTGTTCAATATCTTGTTAGAGGACTTTATTAACAAGTCTACTTAGCTATCGTACTGTTCAATATCCTGTTAGAGGACTTTATTATCAAGTATACTTAGGTGTCATACTATTCAATATTCTGTTAAAGGACTTTACTAACAAGTCTCATTAGCTATCATACTGTTCAATATCCTGTTAGAGGACTTTATTAACAAGTCTACTTAGCATTCATAGTGTTCAATATCCTGTTAGAGGACTTTATTAACAAGTCTACTTAGCTATAATACTGTTCAATATCCTGTTAGTGGACTTTATTAACAAGTCTACTTAACTATCATACTGTTCAATATCCTGTTAAAGGACTTTATTAACAAGTCTGCTTAGCTATCGTACTGTTCAATATCCTGTTAGAGGACTATATTAACAAGTCTACTTAGCTATCATACTGTTCAATATCATGTTAGTGGACTTTAGTAACAAGTCTACTTAGCTATCATACTGTTCAATATCCTGTTAGAAGACTTTATTATCATGTATACTTAGCTGTCATAATATTTAATATCCTGTTAAAGGACTTTATTAACAAGTCTATTTAGCAATCATAGTGTTCAATATCCTGTTAGAGGACTTTATTAACAAGTTTATTTAGCTATCATACTGTTCAATATCATGTTAGAGGACTTCATTAACAAGTCTACTTAGCTATCATACTGTTCAATATCCTATTTGAGGACATTATTAAAAAGTCTACTTAGCTATCACACAGTTCAATATCTTGTTAGAGGACTTTATTAACAAGTCTACTTAGCTATCGTACTGTTCAATATCCTGTTAGAGGACTTTATTAACAAATCTACTTAGCTATCATACTGTTCAATATCCTGTTTGAGGACTTTATTAAAAAGTCTACTTAGCTATCGTACTGTTCAATATCCTGTTAGGGGACTTTCTTAACAAGTCTACTTAGCTATCATACTGTTCAATATCCTGTTAGTGGACTTTTTAACAAGTATACTTAGCTATCATACTGTTCAATATCCTGTTAAAGGACTTTATTAACTAGTCTACTTAGCTATCATACTGTTCAATATCATGTTAGAGACTTTATTAACAAGTCTACTTAGCTATCATACTGTTCAATATCTTGTTAGAGGACTTTATTAACAAGTCTACTTAGCTATCATTCTTTTCAATATCCTGTTAGAGGACTTTATTAACAAATCTACTTAGCTATAATACTGTTCAATATCCTGTTAGAGGACTTTATTAACAAGTATACTTAGCTATCATACTGTTCAATATCCTGTTAGAGGACTTTATTAACAAATCTACTTAGCTATCATACTGTTCAATATCCTGTTAGTGGAATTTATTAACAAGTCTACTTAACTATAATACTGTTCAATATCCTGTTAGAGGACTTGAAATGTGGAATAAATTCATGTAGTATTGGTACAAGAATCTGAACGGAATATGTATGACGGATAATTAATGCATTATATCAATTTTGACACATACCTATGTGGTTTGTTTTTATTTAGTCGCCACATAGTTTACAGGACGCCAAGAGCAGCTTTAACATTTTACTTATATGTTAATGTGATGCAATTTTTACTGCATATTAGCCATGTGTATGGCTCTCGAAATATTATCATTGGTTTATGTTCGTTTCTATTTTTTAGACGTGTTCTCGTGTCCGTCCTCATGGGGTTTGAGTGAATTGTGTTTAACTGTAACATTTTGCAGAAGTTCTCCCAGAAAACCACGGCTGATTCTGTACGCTCAAACCCCTCTTTTCAAAACAACGAGAACGGACCTGGTTTTGATAAACCCACGGCCAACGATACCCCATTTTGGCCGATCTACTACCACTCTTTAATGTACAAACACTGACGAGTACATTTTTATTTTTGTTATCAATGTTAATCTATAAGATGCGGCAACATTGTTTCTGTTACACCCTCATGAAAATCCACAAGTTCAAAACATTTACCAACCATTTTGAAAACCATTTAAAAATATAACTTTCACATTTTAAAATATAACTTTCCTAAAAACTAACATTGTTATAATAGTTATCATGACTAAAGTATGGAACACTTATTAAGAAATGTTACGTAATGGACAAAAGTTAATCTAGGATAGAAATGTATAGCGTTGGTAACTATTTTGACTAGGATGTTTACAACTATTAATTCTGTAGATCTGCCCACGATGGGAGGAACATCGACCGCCGAGATGACTTTCGTCAAAACCGAGTTACTGGACAATGTTCGCGAGAACGAAGAAGACGATATTCGGAGCGCCTTGATTCAACGTAGAGCCGGTCAGTATACTAAATTGCCATGCTGTTCAATATACTGTTCGTGGATTTATTAACAAGTCTACTTAGCTATCATACTGTTCAATATCATGTTAGAGGACTTCATTAACAAGTCTACTTAGCTATCATACTGTTCAATATCCTGTTAGTGGACTTTATTAACAAGTCTACTTAGCTATCATACTGTTCAATATCCTGTTCGTGGACTTTATTAACAAGTCTACTTAGCTATCATAATGTTCAATATCCTGTTTGAGGACTTTATTAAAAAGTCTACTTAGCTATCGTACTGTTCAATATCCTGTTAGAGGACTTTCTTAACAAGTCTACTTAGCTATCATACTGTTCAATATCCTCTTTGAGGACTTTATTAAAAAGTCTACTTAGCTATCGTACTGTTCAATATCCTGTTAGAGGACTTTATTAACAAGTATACTTAGCTATCATACTGTTCAATATCCTGTTTGAGGACTTTATTAAAAAGTCTACTTAGCTATCGTACTGTTCAATATCCTGGTAGAGGACTTTCTTAACAAGTCTACTTAGCTATCATACTGTTCAATATCCTGTTAGAGGACTTTATTAACAAGTATACTTAGCTATCATACTGTTCAATATCATGTTAGAGGACTTCATTAACAAGTCTACTTAGCTATCATACTGTTCAATATCATGTTAGAGGACTTCATTAACAAGTCTACTTAGCTATCATACTGTTCAGTATCATGTTAGTGGACTTTATTAACAAGTCTACTTAGCTATCATACTGTTCAATATCCTGTTCGTGGACTTTATTAACAAGTCTACTTAGCTATCATACTGTTCAATATCCTGTTTGAGGACTTTATTAAAAAGTCTATTTAGCTATCGTACTGTTCAATATCCTGTTAGAGGACTTTCTTAAAAAGTCTACTTAGCTATCATACTGTTCAATATCCTGTTAGAGGACTTTATTAACAAGTATACTTAGCTATCATACTGTTCAATATCATGTTAAAGGACTTTATTAACAAGTCTACTTAGCTATCATACTGTTCAATATCATGTTAGAGACTTTATTAACAAGTCTACTTAGCTATTATACAGTTCAATATCTTGTTAGAGGACTTTGTTAACAAGTCTACTTAGCTATCATTCTGTTCAATATCCTGTTAGAGGACTTTATTAACAAATCTACTTAGCTATCATACTGTTCAATATCCTTTTAGAGGACTTTATTAACAAGTATACTTAGCTATCGTACTGTTCAATATCCTGTTAGTTGAATTTATTAACAAGCCTACTTAGCTATCATACTGTTCAATATCCTGTTAGTGGACCTACGTTTAATTAAACAATCTGAACAGTTGTAATAAATAGTTTGAAATAAAAAGAAATGCTACTGGGCCTCGCCACTGACACCACTGACACCACTGACACCACTGACACCACTGACACCACTCACACCACTCACACCACTCACACCACTCACACCACTCACACCACCTACACATTATGTACGTAGCGTCTTTAATGGGTGAATATACAGCAACGCAGAGTTTTAAAGGTGGCACAATTTTTAAAATTAATTTACAGTTTTTTTTGCGTTTTCTGAATCCAGAGCCATTCTACGAACTTTCAATTACCTAAAGCCAATACTGCCCACAACAACATTTGTTGCTTGATATTTCAGGGCGGAAATATATACGGGTGATTCTTGAGTTAATGTGAGGAGTGTGCGACAAACGGTGTCGCCACATCCCGCAACCTGAATAATCGAAGCTAATGAAATGGTTAGTGGCGCCACAGGTGGGGAATTTGGGCTTAAGAGTCTGCCATCTTTCGGATAGACAAGTGTGACAGAGGAACGAGACACTTATTCATCTTCAGGACTCACTCGTTATTGTGAAATATTACGACGGCCAGCGATTTATAACGTCATTTCAGAAACGTAATGTTTTAAAACAACGGACTTACTAAAACATTTATCCAACATGTTTGCGATATTCGACCACTGTTTTACAGTGGCCACTTTTTTCAACCACAACGATTGGCGTCTTTGAGTTTGGGCAACACCGCCAGAGGCAGCGAGGGCGAGGCAGAATGTTTTGCAACAGCGTTTTAATAAAAAAAAAAATTACTGGCCTAAAAGTATTCTTATTTAATACAATGTAGGTATTTATATCTATATTTAGACCTACTGGAGTGCAGGTAGAATTTGTTAGTGGCAAGAATTTGGGTCGAAGAACATTTGGACCCTAACCGCCAAAAATAGAGATGTCAATGAAAATAAAAAATTGCAGGTCTTTTTTATGAGATGGTGGTAGCCATGATAAATTTAAGTGTCATGGTCGAACTACTTTTAATATTTTTTTAAGACGTACAAATTTTTTTGGGATAGATTATTGGCATATATATATATATATATATATATATATATATATATATATATATATATATATATATATATATATATATAGAGAGAGAGAGAGAGGGAGATATATATATATATATATATATATATATATATATATATATATATATATATATATATATATATATATATATATATATAAATTCGCACATAGTGGTATTCTAACTGATCATCAGAGATCAGTCGATCTACCAACCTTGCAAAGTGAAGTAGCCCGACAACTTCTTAGGTAATTTCTAATCAATACTTTGATGATAGAAAGTAAATATTTTGAAGATAGAATCAACAACAAATAAAAACATCAAAATTAAACAATTTTGAAGCATTTATTTTCTAGGCAGGATCAATACGATGTAATGCATAATCATAATACTGAATAAAATACAGTCTACAATTGTACACGTGTGAGATATTGTTTTGTTTTCATAAAATGGTACACCAACAGTCTAAGCGAAAAGTCTCCTAGCGTCACCGGACATCAGGTCATGTGAACTGAACAGTTTACAGAACCTGCTAATTTTTCACAGGACCTGATTTTACCTCCAATTATTACTAAAACGGTGTCACGCCCACCACGTGGATATATATTTAAGTGGCGCCACGCGGCGCCACACTAGATAAACTAACCAGGTTCCCGATTAATTCACCAGAAGCGCTCCGCGCACCACACGGCGCCAAGACTACTAAAATGACCGGTTGTTATTTTAGTGTGGAATGACCGTTCGGTTACACGTTGAGCGTCGATGTGGTTGATTAAAAATACAATGCATGCTCCCTAATTATATCGCTTCGGCTAAAGTCGCTCGAAGCCTTTGGCGACTGGGCGACCGCTAAATCTTACCCCTGAATTACATTATTATTGACTTATTTAGTGTATGGTTAATTAGATGAATGATAAATAAATATGGTGAATTAATTAATTAAAACAGATCAGAACATGATTCAAGACGTGTGTTTGATCTGTTATGCATTTAGTATCCTGGCAATGTTTGACATAAATAGTGGTTTACACAAAGCAAAGGCAAATATAGGGCAATGTACTATGTAATGTTTACATAGGAGCGGCAAATAGGAGCCAATTAATTGCAACTTTGAGTTCCATCCTTATTGACTGAAGAAGAAAGGACCGAACAGGTCAGTGATCGGACAAATCTTGTGCTAGCATATGTCGCTTATAAAGTAAAACACTCACTCCAAATGGACCAGCTGTTTTTTATTCAGAGTCAGAGACTGGAAAATCGCCTTGCCCATGGCATTCATTCATTCAGTTCAAAAAATGTCTTTGTCTTGGATCTATGTATTAATTCTCATGATACAGATGTTGTCATAGTAACTTCACAACAGGTTAATTAGATGTAAGGAAAAGCCTACTAACTCTTTATTTACTCTTATGTAGACGAGTTTATCATTTAAATTCCAGTCAGTGATACATTGAAACTCAGGTATAAACCGTTCATGATGCAGTAAATTGTTATGTAAGTTACTACTCTCTTCAAAGATATCAAGACCAGCATCATGAATCCCTATTCAGTAAGCATTATTCTTTTCCTTATCATGTCCGCATTTGATGTAAAATCTGGTTGTCGTTCGTAATGATGCTACATCAAACCTAGAAATCAAGAGTAAATATAGTTACGCCATTACAGATAAGTTGTTGTTTCAAATTGTGAATTACCTAATGCATTTTAAAATGGGGTTACCAGGAGAACACATTTGAGATATTCCTTTTTGTAAGTACCTTTCATAAATATATTCAACAGTTTGAACCTTCAGTTTGCTATGGGATGCCACTTACCAGTTTTATTACTGACAATGCAAAGGAATATTTCCGTTTTGAATGTATTTTTAAATGGACAATACAGTTCTTGAATCTTAAGTCACAGTCTCTTATCTTGCTCTCTTTTCTGATTGGCATATATAGTAGTCTTAATTTATATGTCATCCAAATTCAGGGTGTAATGAATGATAGATAAATGTCGTATTATTTGTGAATAAGCAAAGTTAAACGATAATCAAACAGCCATTTAGTGACACTTAGGTGTAGCACAGCTAGTTGGGTGAGATCGGCATGATATATGACGTGATACAAAAACTCCCACTTGTTATCAGGAGGCTGCTAAAAATTATTAAGATTACTAAGAAGTTCATTAGCAGAATTATTCCCTAAAGAGTGCGTCATTCAAACGCCATTCCTTAAAAACGATATGGTATTTATAATGAATAATTTTATAAATCCATAGCATTATTATTTGTAGTTGATCATAACATGTTTTCATCGTTTGTAGGTGATAACAGACTCCATCGATACAATTATTACTTGGGCATGGAAAACAATCAAAATGGCATTCAATGGTATTGCTAAGGCAGTAAAGGAATTATTGAAAACTCCAAAGTCGGCCATTGAAGACATAGGAGAAGATGTTACCAGGTAGAAAACAATGTGACGAATCGTGACTAGCTGACAGCAATTATGAAAGACGCTTTCAGAGTATACTGTTCCATTTATATGTTCATCAAGCAGACTTCCTAATTTAACTTCTTCCAAAATAAATTAATTATGGTTAATTATATACACTTTGTAAATGCAATAAAACAGTAATTTATGCATTATATGGCATGCACCATTTGAATTGTTCAGCACGCATGCTCGTCTCCTTCTTCTTCCCTTCTTCCCTTGCGGGGTGGGGTCCAGGTCACTTGGTAGCTTCTTCCACTTTCCTTGTTAAAGCAATTCTTTGGAAATTTTCATCTCTTTATAATGTAAAAAATTATTCAACAACACTGTTAATATAACTAATTCATGCAATTCTATGTATTTACTTTATTAGAATTATGTTATTATTAATCACTAATGACCATGACAATGATCGATATCATAACTCCGCGTACGCGGAGTTTCTACTTCGCGCCAGCATTCATGATCCATATAAGGCATGCTCATGAATATTCGGTACCGTCCGTCAGACTTCGGTTAGCTCCGCTGTGTTTATGGAGCAAGAAAAACGTGTACCACGTCATCAACATGTGTGTGTTTGTATTGGCTACCGCCAAGTTAGTGAATCATGGCCGAGGCCAGTGAATTTGTTAAACGAAAACGTGGGCCAGCTGCTGTTTATGCAACGGAATCGGCTAAGAAAAGAAGGAAAAGAGAAAGGGACAATCTGTGGAATAAACGGAGAGTAAACATAGCGGCAGCCCATGATAGATGGATGGAATTAAAAGAAGTGCACCAGCTTTCCACCCACGAAGCCGTCGCGTTGTTGTTGTTGGACAACTTTGACAAGTGAGTGTGGTTATCTTCAGTCGACATATTTTGGTTAATAACTCTTTTTAAAATGTTAGTACAATTGTGACAAATGATGTCAGACGTGATACCTGTTGACTGGTAAAAATAAATCTGCCAACATATGAAACTGAAAAAAGTGTTTACAAATGTTATAAACATGTTTTTATGTGTCGTCGTTGCAATGGTTCAATTGAATGAAAACCATGAGAAATATTAGAAAAGTGGTTGACAGATTATTTTGTATGATGTAAATTGGGGTATTTTTTATTTAATAGCCATGCATAAGTTGTTTTTGTAGATGGTGACCAAATGCTGAATAATAAAAATTACAAATTGATAACATACAAAATGTTTTCCATTCTTTCACAGGAGAACTGGGAGCTTGGAGAATTTCAGTAGCGTCATTTTGATGTATGCCAGCAAACGATACGCATTCAGGTATTTTATACTCACAAAAGCAACATACCCTGCATGTATTTTTGTGCTGTAACATTCAACTGAAAAACTTTTTCATTCGAAATGAAATATCAAATAGCACTGTATTATATTTCTTAAAAGGAAAAAACAAGGCACTAACTAAAAAGCTTTTTTGTGTGTACACAAAGTTTAATATTGTATGTATATTATGAAAAATTATAATGAATTTTTTGCTGTTGTGGAAATTGGACTATGCTACAAGATGTAATATAATATTATTTCAAGCAATCGTTGTTATTCCCTTTAACAAATAACAGAGGGTCAGCTAAAATTGATTTAATATTTTTAAAATTGTTACATCAATATCTATTGTTTCTGATACATATGTCTGGAATCCAACATGTACTCAGAAGTTGCTGAAAGAAGTGGAGGAAAATGTTGAAACGTGGCTAACAGAAAATATATTTTCTAGTTACTTTCTACTCTTATTTCACTTGTAATGCTATTTTTTAGATATCCATCATACCGTGCCAAAAATTATCTAGCAATGATAGATCACAACAGACACCTGGACAGGCCATATGCTGCTAAGAAGAAAGATGGACAGCCAATGTAAGTAAATACAAATGTGGCATCATGCACTCATGTTTATTGCAATGCTCATCGCTCCAAACAGTACGAGAGTTATTTCTGGCTTACAGATATGTCAAAAAGCTTAAATTCTTGCAACATAGACCAGAATAACTAACTCATCTAAAAAATATTTATTTAGTGATGACACCAAAATAAGAACAAAACAGAGTAACTACTTTGTTTTGATGATAACAAATTAAATGATTTTGTACAAAAACAGAAAATCATCTGATTACATCATTTGCTTCCTTCTATCAGGTACCAGAGAATGTGTCGCAAACAAAACAAGAACTGGTCAGCATGTCAGAAAAAGGTGAAGAAAACCTACAAATATGTGCCAGAAATTGTTGAAAGAATTGTCAATATGCGTTTGGATGATGAGCAATCATTGTACAGGAGAGCAGAACGTGGCGAACATGATCCAAGGAACATCGCATCAAACATTATGAATATAGGACCTGTTCCTGTACCATCAACTTCTGAGATAGTGCAAAAGCAGCGTTCCCGTTTTCATTGATGCACTGTGAATGGACTTAAGTTGTTGAATGTCTTCAGTCTTATGATATTGCTATCCAGTTCATGTGTTTGTAAAGGTTGATATCAGGAAACAATATGATGCAATATCCTGAATTGAAAATGGACATGTGGATCTTGGTACTTATTTACTTACTGGGCCGTTGTTTAACAATTTACATTTTGTTAATTGTGCTGCAATTTGGGCATCTACTGGTTAAGCCTATAGTAAAGTTAACACCAGAACAGGTAGGCAGCAACTCTTGATTATGTTCATGATAACAAAAACAAGAAATGTAGATTAAAAGGCATCCAAAAAAGAGACATAAATTTTGATTGATTATAAAACACCTGTGAATTTACCTAAACTAATTAGCCAAATTTGCTTGGTTTGAAACCGGTGTATTGCCAAAATTCATCAGGGAATTCATTCCTAATCTTCCACACACAGCAGGATGGAATCACCCTACGATCACCTGCTGATAATTTTTGTGTACCCACATGATGAACATGCGGTACGACCCATGATGGAGAGATTTGTTTTTGTTAGCCTCTTCCTGTTCTGCCAGAATGTCATTTCTGAAACCATTATGTAGTGCAATGTTGAAAGGGTTTAGAAGAAAATACCAATGATGGTCTAGAGCCAAACACTTGGATGGCGCCTTTTTACAACATTTTCTCTCAGCAGCTGTTGGCATCTCCACACAATTTTGACAGATGCACCATTCTGGTGCACTCCCAGATGACGGGTGGTACCCCTGTTGGGGGATTAAATTAACGTCTCCATTGGTCATAATGGCTTGGATGTTATACCAGAATGATGGATGCCTCAATGCAGTTTTTGCTACAATTTCTCGCAGTTGGTTCGCGGGTATGTTCTGTACAACATTCTGAAATATATATGTAACAATTTTGCGATGTTACCTGCAATGGTAATTCAAGTAATGTTATGGTCTTGGTGAACCAGATTTGGGGTAGAGAAAAAAAATGGGAAATACATACACAAAAAGGCTTAGTTATAAATGACATTTCCATTTCCTGTGGTATTCTGAACCACATCAAGCCCAATGCATTGACTACCATATATCTAAAAATTGCTGGTCTAGTAAAACCTGTCTTGGGCGACCACCCCTTCTGCACAGCCAGTGGTCCCTCAAGACAGGTGGTCTTCCGTAGCAGGTTGCAGGTAAAACAGTACAATCATACTGATTTATGATTGTATGTATGAGATAAGGTACAAAGACATGGTGGCATACGTATACACCTGTATTGTGTTCACTTTATTGGCATTTTTGTTTCCTTACATGTACAGTGTATTGGAAAGAAGAACTCGATTAAAATGTCCCAAATCATGCACATTTGTCTATACCTCACAACATAAATTGCCAGTTAAATGCAACTCGTATAACACTTGTATAATATAACAATGTCATACAGACTTAATTTAATTAAACATTTATAATTAGCAAAGTGTACCACACAACAACAAAATGGTGGAGATTAGTATATAATGAGAGGTATTCCCCCGGCGGATAATGGGGCACTATAACTACTGTGATCGGTGGACCAATCTGGCTTTCTTTCCCATCAAATTTCAACTGTTGGCGTGTTCCGGTCGCTCATAACAGGTCAAAATAATGTTGATGTGATGGTCGTTGGTCGCCTTTGGCAAGTGGTCGCTCATTGCACATACATTATTGTTAGAAACAGTTTGTGCGTACGATTGTGGTCGCCCAAGACAGGTTCTGTTGTACCTCGATTTGCTCCTTTTGCAAGGATGCATTCATCTGGTGGGCAGCTCTTTCCTCTTCGTCCTGCCTTCTCCCTCTTCCCCGAGTTCCACGTGCTGCCCTAGAACTTTCCCGACTCCTTTGACTTCCAATGCCACGACGTCGCCTTTGACCACCACCTCGTCCTCGGTCCCCTCCACCAGTTTCTGCCACAACGTTGAACTGAAATATTAACAAAAAGCCAAGTTAAATTACCATGGTAATATGCATAATGTGTTCAGTCTTAAGACAAATTCAACTATGTGTGTGGATCTATTTAGTTTACTAACTATCCTGTTCACAAGTTTATTTTGTTTGCACTTCTCTTTAAAAAAATCTGTGATTTGAGAAACCATGGTCAAGGTAAGATTTTGTAAGGTCTCTCGTGTGCACAAATTGCATGTATGCAATCCAGTTCTACCCATATGAGATGTAATGTAATATTTACTGGCTAAGAAAAAAATCAGGTTTTTGCTCAAAATATTTAATGCACAATGACTTATCATTTTGCTGCAAAATACTCTCACGTGTGTGCTGCACCAATTAGGACAACGGATTTGAATCAACACAACACAAGAGAGGGTAATTTCACAGACAGTCAATTTTGCCATCCCTGTCACATTCCAACAACGGCGCGAAATATACCCCGTCCTAGATTTGGGCAACATCAAGGACCAGGTTAAACCTCTGGCTACGGTTGCACATTCTGATATTTTAGGTGTGCAGTTTCGTTCAGTGCATGCCAAATAGTGTGCAATTTAGTTTTATTAACTGGAAAGACGATACCCTTGTCTAGACACACAGTCACAGACCCAGCTGGCACCGACCGCCGCCGCCGCCGCCGCCGCGCGAGCAGACGGTAGACGCGGCGGACGTTATAATTATACTTAATCGAAAAGTTGCCCAGCGAACCGCATTAGAAAGCAGGATAAATAAACAATGCATAAGCTTCCTGCATTGATAAAAGTAGCTGTCAATACACATATGTCTACGAATTGCTGATTTAAAAAGCCATTGCTTGAATAAACTCACCTCGGAGCCTGACATGTTGACTGTGTGTGACGTCAGCATTCCCTGTGTGCTTCACTGAGCATGCGTGCATACTTATACTCGGGCTGCATAATTAATCATCCACATGGCAGCAAGCTCAAAATGCTTCATGTAAACACAATTATTTGTCGGCTTTTTTTGCCCATATAACACCCAAATTATGCATAAAATGCAAGAAATAAGAGGCAGAGAATGTACTTATGGGAACTGATCACGTTTTGATACAGTACATCTCAAATGCATGTTACCTCACAAAGAATCGCTTTAATGCTCTCCATCTCCCTCTGTCTTCTGCGGTGGTCTTTCACTCTTGGCCGTTCGTACTTGCCCATTCAAGATCTCGTTTGACACAATCTTTCCATCGCAGCTTTGGTCTTCCTCTTCTTCTTCTGCCACCCTCTTCTGCTTTCCAAGTTCTTTTTGACAGTCTGTCTTCGCTCCTTCTTTGCATATGTCCTGCCCATCTCATTCTGCTTCCGGCGACTTTCATCTTTAGGTGTTTTTTCATGCCAATCTCTTCTCTCAATTCCTTCATCTTCCTTCAATCTTCTTGGGTTACTTTGCATATTCTTCGGACCCAGTTGTATTCTGCTATCTGCATCTTCTCCTGTCTCTCTGTCAGTGCCAGTGTTCCCAACCAGTACCATGCAGGCTTCCAACACTTTTCCTTTTAGTTGTTTCTTCAGTTTTCTGTCCCACATAATGCCTTCCACTCTCCTCCACGCTGCTGCTCCTGCTTGCACTCTCCTCTATATTTCCTTACTACTTCCTCCATCCTCACACACTGTGCCGCCCAAGTATACGAAACTGTTCACTTGTTTAATGGTCATTCCGTCAACAACTACATGTAGGTCCACCTCTTGTTCGCCTATCCACGTTACTTCTGTTTTCTCCAGATTCATTCGGAGGCCATGTTTTGTAAAGGTGTTACTCCATTCTTGCAATGTTTTCTGTAAATCCTCTTTGTTATCAGTCACCACTGCTAGGTCATCTGCATATAGTATCTTCTTAAGTTCTTCCTGTTCAGATACCTTTCCAATGATCAGGTCCATCACCATAATGTAAAGCAGGGGACTCAAGGCACTTCCCTGTCTAAGTCCTACTCCCACTCCAAATTGTTTCGATGTTTCTCTTTCAGCTCTCATCACCGCTGTTGTCTCCTTGTATATTTCCTCAACCATTCTAACCGCTACCTCTACAACCTCCATCCATTTCATGACTGCAAATGTTGTCTCCTTGTATATTTCCTCAACCATTCTAACCGCTACCTCTCCAACCTCCATCCATTTCATGACTGCAAATGTTGTCCCCTTGTATATTTCCTCAACCATTCTAACCGCTACCTCTCCAACCTCCATCCATTTCATGACTGCAAATGTTGTCTCCTTGTATATTTCCTCAACCACTCTAACCGCTACCTCTCCAACCTCCATCCATTTCATGACTGCAAATGTTGTCTCCTTGTATATTTCCTCAACCACTCTAACCGCTACCTCTCCAACCTCCATCCATTTCATGACTGCAAATGTTGTCTCCTTGTATATTTCCTCAACCATTCTAACCGCTACCTCTCCAACCTCCATCCATTTCATGACTGCAAATGTTGTCTCCTTGTATATTTCCTCAACCACTCTAACCGCTACCTCTC
>OY759269.1:28868800-28928800 GCA_963662155.1 Lamellibrachia columna
TTTTGTTTCGCATAACTGGTAAATAAAACATGAAAACAGGTACAATTTCGTAAATCTGGTTAAGGGTTTGGATCCAAGGTTCTTTACTGTCCGGCGTTTTCTAGCAGTGTTTTCACGACTGCGCTCACAGCGTGAAACGTTCACACGAGCAAAGTATGTATGTGCAGACATACAGTATTAATATGCCTTTCAGACACACACGGTGATGTGAAAAGTCACGCAATCATGTACGAAACGTTGCTGTCTGCTACATACTCCTTATATTTCGATAATTGCGATAAACAATTAGGCATGTACAAATTAATATGCGTATGAGTATAGTCACATATCATTGTAACTGCACCTATGTCAACACGGACACTAATTACATGCAGTGGATGAATCGACTAAATTGTCGTGGTTGACAGCATTGCCTAAGTGCGGGTGACAGTAAATAAACTGCGATTTAGCAAGCTCGTCTTGGTTTTTCCCGACCGGAAAATACCAGTCGGCGAGCCAATTATATTTCAACATCTGTCGTGACATATATGCTGAATACAAACGTCAACACGGACACTGACAATTTAACAAACATGTCATAGAATTTTCCGGAGAACGTCGTGTTGCGTACACTAGATCCGCTTTGATTTCAGCGATGGTTTTATGGAAATGTGAGTTTGAGAAACCAGCCATTCTATATAATAGAACAGCACAACTCGCAAAGGGATTTTATTTTGGAAATGCGTAATTTACTTTGGGATAAAACGAGAGTTTTATCGAGAATTCTGAAGAAAGTTCTGAAGAAAGTTACGAGACGATAAAGTACCCATCGCACCTCTGTGAAACCGCCATTACGTATCGATTGCTAGCGGTGTCATTAAAGGTCGTTCCACAATTTGAATGTTTCGTTCGTCTCCTTTCAGAATAATTTCGCTAAACATTATCCCCTGTAATATCGACAACGGCCCGTTTGTGCAAGTTTTTTATTTAGTTTTGATGAAATTGGCGGACAAATTATTTTTAACAGGGTCTTTCCGAAATTCGGCGAAAAAAAAGAGGCAAACGTTGTCCGCTCTACATCCTGATAAGACATAAGACTATTCACATATTTGCAAGATACCCGATCTAACGATCAAAGCCAATTTAGGCGATGGTTTTTACAAAAGTTAGCATTCTTTTATTAAACGGACTGCACCTATTACTTAAAAAAACTATTAAACCACACGATATTTCAATATCACCGGACCTGATCAGCGATTAAATGAACTGAAGCGGGATTTTTAACAATTGCCCATTATTATTATTATTATTACTAAAAAAAACGGGATAACTTGGTAGTTCATACGTGACAGTCGAGATAGCAATGTTTACCAAATAGGTGATCGCTAATATAAACCGCCCACATAGTTAAACGACAAGTGCCAGATGGCGCTGCGTACTCCCAAACGGTTTACGTACAGAAGTATTCGCCGCGCGCGCGAGGTTTCTGCGATTGTTTGGAAGTTAACGTTTTACGTAGCGAACAAGTTACCGTATTTCAATTCGGCGTGTATCGTATGGATTAATGCAATAGGCCCTATTGGTTTGCTGCAGGACAGTCCAGGGTACTGACAAATTGACATGTCAGTTACTTGCATATTCATTTATCTAGACCCAATATTTGTACACAAAGCTTCCTAATGGCCACGGGTTGGGTATAATCTACCATACTCGACACAGCAGTCTCGCTTTCGTTAACTTGGCAGCAAACGTTGGCGCCGCATCGCGGAACCTGGGTAGTCAAGGATACGCCACCTAGTGGAGTGATAATTGGTTATAACAGTGGTGCCACTGAATACATTCGCGTAACCATGTGACACATCATTTTATTCGAATTATAGTCCATTCATGATAGCTCAAACTAGCTCCTTTCTCTTCAACGACAATGCACAACTATGTTTAGTTCGTAATTAGGCGACGCTAAAATTCGCATTAAGACGAACATGGTTCATTCATTGTCAAGGAGATTTGCCCAATATTACCAAAGGTCTGGAGGAACATATTGAAACTCCCAGTGTCCACCGAGAGTTTACTACACAATTCAAGATGGCGTCCGAGACTACAACAACCTGTCGTCAGCGAGTTGTAACTTGTGAACCACTTGTGGTTGAAGGTACATAGTGGTGTCTGTGGTAGGGTTTCAACCATGCTATATCCAATGAACACCAAATACACATCAAATAGTCATCACAACATTAATTGATTTCACGTTCGATAACAAGAGACGTTAAGGAAACACGTTGACCAAAATGTCAAATGCCAGTATTTTATTACGACACTAAATAACAAAATGTCAGTGATATACATATTTTATATTATATGCCATTATAAGCAAACTGTCACTTACTTTAATACTATGTTATGTTATTAATACATTATCACTACCCACTCAACGAAGAAGTAAGAGAAGAATGCCAATAGGAGTTCATCTCAACATCAGATAGACGATATGGACATATTTTGGCCATATACTGATAATTCCACGGACAGAACATATCTTCATTTGCAATTTGCTGGTATGAAATGCCTTAAAAACCCTGGTTGGAACTCATGCAGGAACATATGAGGGTTATATTGGTAGAACAAACAACTTGTTGGAACTCACGCAGAACTGACGGTCATGTTTTTAGTTATTATCCACCCTCTCTGCCCCACCCTCCTCCTTGACGCTCACCGCACCCCTGTCCTGTTGTGCTTTCCTAACTCTCTCCCGTTCGTTCCCTCATTATCACTGTCTTTCCCCCAACGCTCCTCCTTACCGCAATCCTCAGCCTCTCTCAGTTACAAACGTTACACGGCATCCGTCGGATGATACCCGCATATATTTAGGAATTACGATAGTAAGTATCCGAAATCAACATCCCTCATCTGCTGCAGGGTTAGTAATGCATAGTTAGCTTATTACTCGCCAGATGTCAGCACTGTCATCTGCAGTTTATTTGAGGTCAAGTGTGATATCGGTATCTATTTAATTATCGTTAGTCTAAGATTGACAGGTCTGTCTACTATGCACACATTGTGTTATACATCATGTAGGTGTATTGCACAATTAGTACCAATACTAATCGCTGCGCTTTAATGCTTACCAGATCATTGCATGGTTTTGCCTATTATTTGCGTTATTAGTGAGGTACTGCTACCGCTCTACTCTCTAAGTCAATTCCTCCTAATCCCGGAGAGAGTGCGCGTATATCTGCGTCTTGCCGGCGGTCATGAATGACGTTACCATTCTACAATTATGGTATTTATAAATGTCATTCATTGTGATGAACACAAACATGATGAATATTGTCCAGATATATAGCTTGTAAAAAACTCGAAGGTATAATTGTATATTACGTGATTCATTACATCAACATATCACATTTTCTATTTAGCACGGTTGCAGTTAGAAAAGCCACCAAGGTGCGTCTAAGCAGATCAATCAAATATTGCTTATGAGCTTCATTTTTCATTATCATATTGGATTTACAATACGATGCAACGTCACTCTCGGCACAATTGTTTACAAACATCAAGTTATCAAACGTCGTCCAGCGTTACTGAAGACAGGAGCATCTATCGTCGATTAAAGTTATTCCGAAGAAAGTTCACAATGAATACAAGCCATGGCGGCTGTGCGGAAGAACTGTGAAGAAGGTTGTGATAACGAGGGTGCGGCGGGGATTAGTAAGTGACGTACGGGGCTGGGAGAACGAAGTAACAGTTGGAATTAGTAAGTGACGTACGAGATTGTGAGTACGAAGGAACAGCGAGAATTAGTACATGACGTACGGGATTGTGTGAACGAAGGAAGGAACAGTGGGGATTAGTACGTGACGTACGGGTTTGTGAGAACGAAGCACCAGCGGGGATTTGTTCGCGACGAACGGGGTTTGAGAAAGGAGGAATAACGAAGATTAGTGCGTAACGCACGAAGTTGGGAGAAAGGACGAACAAAGTAATTATGTTGCAAATGGGTTTTCGCAGAGTAACGCAAATAGAAGAGCTACATTAATATGTTTTTATAAAACAATGTCAGTTACATTTGGAGAAAATTACGTAATTATTCACCATAGACACATACATATATACGCATGTATATAATTATGTTCGTACACACATGCGTACATATATAATGCACACAGACATTGAATGATACTACATGAAGCATTCTTATAATGGTGACATAACATATTTAATACACATTTTGTTTATTACAGTATGATATAAATGTTTTTCTCTGAATATGATACAACATGCAGTAAGATCCATTGACAGTTTTCAGAATGCAAGTTCAAGTGCGCTGCCCTGACTGCCAGCGATGATAAATACTGGCGCCTTGTGAAAATCTTGCTAGACGATGTACCCCGCAAGCTGAGAAACCTCCGGTCGAGATTCCAGGAGAAACTCGCGTGGACATGGGTTGGCAATGCAACGTTTGGGAAATGTGTCATGGCAGTGGTACCAAGGGCGAAGAGACGAGACAAGCACATCACAAAGACTTTTGATCAGGGAATATCAAACGAGTTCGATTGCACTGTTCTGTTTTATTGCTTATTGTCTCGCGGCATTGGACTGATGTTGCGAGGTGCGCGAAGAAAGGATTTGACAGTGCAACCTTTCTATCAGAGTGAACGAGTAGATCAGTTGCGCGAATGCAGAAATGCCCTAGCTCATGCGACTAGAGTAAGTCTCCCCGAGGCAGGTTTCCGTGCAAGGATACAAGACATAGAACACATCTATCATTAGCTGCAATGGGATCAGTCTGAGTTGAAGAAAACTGCGTACGACCCTTTCTGGCCTACATAATATAAAAAAACTGCAACGAAAGACAGATGTGGCACGAATTGACGATCACGAACAGTGAATGCATCACCTCGACAAAAGAGTGGATGACTTTGAACAGCAACGACAGCCACAACAGGACGAAGAGGAATTTATGAGGAATGTTGAAGGTATGTCAGCATATAAATAGCTCATTTTTTGTTTTATTTTATTCTGAATGCTACCAGTGGTGTTCCTTACACATCATCTGTCTAACAAGCAACCAACGTAACCAAAAGAAAAGGTACTATTTATGGTGTGAATGTATGGAAAAGTACATGTTATTATTTCAATAACTATGCATGTTTGAGCCATAGTTCACAGTGTCAATGTCCCATTTTATCACTCAGTAAAATTATATTTTACGTGAAACAAGATATATATAATAGATTGTCATAAGAGTGCCTGATGCATAATATGCCAGAGGGCTGGGTGTCGCAAACAACATTATGTATGAGAAGGGCACGACGTGTATGTTGTGCCATACGCCCCGCCTCCAACGTTGCAAACGTTACAAACGATAATGTTAAAAACGTAACGTCGCTGCGGGCAATTTTATGGCCCCAATGCTTCGTGCGTCGTACGTCGGCCGGTCGATACGGGCCGGTTTAAGGCGATCGACGGATACGCGGCCACGCAATGCGAGCTTGTAGGTTTTGCCGTTACGTGTAAGTACTCGGAAAGGCCCATCGTACAGGGGCTGAATCGGTGTATGGCGTGCATGAAACGAAGCCGTCGTCCACAACTATGTGTGAGTGCCTATGCTCAAACATAGTTGAATAAACGTTAATGTGTGGGATGACCTGCATAGTCAATGTCACGTGTCTTCGTCTTTAACGCACTGAGTGAGGGCCCTTTAAAATAGCTTGCCCTCCACATTGTTAGTTCTGCACCGGGGTGTGTTTGTATAAAAACATTTCTCCACAAGTCAATACAACACGTTACTATGTTACTTTCGCTATGAATTATTCAAGACAACTAGTATATACATATATTCCGAGTCAACAACCCATTCACATGTACTAATTATATAAACATTTTGGTAAGTCAGTGGATTTCAGTTGCCGCTTAGCAAAGAACAGCCGAGCAGAGCGTCATCTTGGATTGGCCAATACCGGTTCCTTTCTTGCGCGTACTGTGCGGAGCGCCTCTAATGAAGGCCTAGAAAACCAATTTTTTTATACCGGCAGATCATTCCCACTATGTGTCGTGTTCGTGATTAGCCAGAGTCAGTGAGATGGCGCCACCATTTCTCGCCGAATCAACGAAGGCGATAGTTTCGGCTAAGTTAGACTCTGGGTGACCAGCAGTCTAGACTAGTTCTAACTAATAGCCACTAGCAAAGTTGGATCTACAATAATCGTCATATAGTTGAAATTAATAACTGTGTCACCTATAACCGTATGTTTAGTATAAAAATATAGGTTTTCGTGGGCAACCATTTCAAATATTTTACTGTTGACCTACTAATTCATACATATACGCCGTTTGAAGATGGCGGCAGTCAAAGCTAACGTTCCCATATCTGTCACAAAGCCGAGGAATGGCTGATTGTTGTATGAAAGCTTACTTCACTGGCACACGCCGTGCCACCAGGTAAGTGCGTGTGCCCATTTTCGTCGAATGTGTCACACCTACACAGAGTATACACACAGTGAAATTGGAAATCACGATTGTACTGCTTACAGACGGACGAGACAATGTCAGGTTTTCTTAAAGCAGCCAGAAAATAAGATATGAAAAAAATAATACTAGTAGTAATCTTACAGTCGGATGCGACGATGTCAAATTTTTTTAAAGCAGCCAGAAAATAACATATGAAAAATAATAATAATAATAATAGTAATAATATGAATAATTATAATAACAACAACAATTACAACAATAATAATTGTAATAATAACAGTGAAGGTAGTGTATTCAAAATTATGGTCGCATCTACAGAGAAAGCTCGCTTGCCCATGTTAAACTTATTTTGTTGTTGTGATGTATAACTTGACACTTTTTGCAAGGAACCAAGATTGTTTATTGCCGAGCGGTTTTTATTAGCTAGAGTTCGACTGCCGAGCTCGCAGCGAGACACGTCAACAAATCACGCAATCGTGTGCTAAGCGTTGTAGTAAGTTGGATGTACTTAACATTGTTGTGTTTAACAAGATTTAACAAGAGTTGCCATCCAAGCCAAAGGCCCAGATGGCAAGTGGACAAGGAAGCCATTGGCTTATCGAGAGTCCAACAATGTTCATCTACTTATAACCCGCCCTCCTGAGATATGTGTCTACCTTGTTTTTAAACATATTCACGCTGCTAGCAGTTACACAATCTGTAGACAATTTGTTCCATTCATTTATTGTCCTCTGTGAGAACGAGTGCTTCCTGATGTCCAATCTACATTGATCCTTTACTAATTTTACCTCATGTCCTCTAGTTCTGCTATCCTTCTTGAGTGAGAAAAACATATTTCTATCAATATTTTCATACCCATTCAATATCTTAAAAACTTCAATCTGATCTCCTCTTAACCTCCTTGTCTCTAGAGTTGTTAAACCACATTCTTTCAGGCGTTCTTCATAACTAAGGTCTCTCAGTTCTGGAATAATTTTAGTTGCTCTCCTTTGTATGTGTTGGAAGGGACCGTGCTGCCTGTTAAAAGACTGCCGTATAAAAAAACGAAATACCATATGACACAGCTGACAGTTGACGCGGATTGCAATAGCACGAGCTTTGCCGGCAGGCTACGAAAATTTATCCGATGGTGTCTTGCCGAAATTCTCACACAACTTTCATTAATTGTATGTAACTAGAGAGAGAAGAAAGGACTAAGCAAATTAACGTTTTGTATCGGTTCGTTAGCTGGTGTCTATAACCATACATCATATAAACGTAGTATTTGTTAGATTTCAATAATTCGTAGGTAGCACGACAAACCAGCAATGTTGTATTAACCACGGTATAAGCGGTACATTCGTACCAGGCCCCCAATAAAAAGCCCCCCCCCTACAAAAAGGACATTATCTAGTTGTCACTCTTTATGTACTCAGGAGAACTTGTACGGTCTCTAATTTACGTCGTTGTCTCTTGTACTATGTTCTTGTATGCCATTATATACTGTAACTCTTACTAGTCACTGTACGCTGTATTTTCTTGTTTGTCATAATATGCTGTGTTTTCTTGCATGTGTATCTGAATGCCGGTGTCGGCAACAATCGGGTAATACTTACGTTCATACATAATTGAATAAACGCTGAGGTATTGTTACCTCCTTAGTCAAAAACACGCGTCTCGATCATCGTCTTTCACACACTCTATAAGGGCATCACAAAACAGTTTATACCAGTCCCCCTCACAAAACACTTTGTACCAGCCCCCCTCACAAAATAATTTGTACCAGCCCCCCTCACAAAACAGTTTGTACCAGCCCCCCTCACAAAACAGTTTGTACCAGCCCCCCTCACAAAACAGTTTGTACCAGCCCCCCTCACAAAACAGTTTGTACCAGCCCCCCCTCACAAAACAGTTTGTACCAGCCCCCCCTCACAAAACAGTTTGAACCAGCCCCCCTCACAAAACAGTTTGTACCAGCCCCCCTCACAAAACAGTTTGTACCAACCCCCCCTCACAAAACAGTTTGTACCAGCCCCCCCCCTCACAAAACAGTTTGTACCAGCCCCCCCTCACAAAACAGTTTGAACCAGCCCCCCTCACAAAACAGTTTGTACCAGCCCCCCTCACAAAACAGTTTGTACCAGCCCCCCCTCACAAAACAGTTTGTACCAGCCCCCCCTCACAAAACAGTTTGAACCAGCCCCCCTCACAAAACAGTTTGTACCAGCCCCCCTCACAAAACAGTTTGTACCAGCCCCCATCACACTGCAGCTCTGGAGTATGTTACAATATGATAATTTATTGTCCAACAGTACATATTTCGCTAATTACTTTGCTATATTCTGATCAATGAAAATGCACAAACAATGACATAGAAGGCGATTGCTCCAAGCACTACTATTATAAATTCAGACTAAACACTTTATACCGTTTTGGAAGTTTTGTTTACTCACGTTCACAAACTCTGTTGGTGTGACCGCCGATGTTTGCCAGTTGATACACTCTCTTTTCTCCATCGGTGTCCAGCTCGCAGCGTTTACCATGCTGGCCTGTGTCATTGGTACACCCGAGAAGGCGATAATTGTCGATTACTTCACACGTTGCAAAATAGCCACATTCAATTTGTCAAGAACCGTGATGCTAACACTCGCGGACATATCTGCTCACCTACCAGTCTTAAAGGCGACTTGCATTGGTTAACCGAACGATTATTTTGCGGGACATTGTTGTACTGAATATAATATTTATTATTTAGAAAAAAATTGCTGGTTAAAAATAATGTCCATACAAAACATGTTGCCATCGTGGTCGCTAACCTCTTAATAATTATTTTAGAAAATACACGATTTCGCGATGAATTGAAATGTGCTAAGTTGACCACATATTTAGACACTGATTTTCTGAATATTATAAAGGACTGAACAATAAATCTTCAACATTGAAGGTGCAAAATAAAGGACGCTTTATTAATCCGTCAAATACCTGTTTTGTACGATTTCTGAGCGTAAATACGGCCACAATAACTATTACAACATGACGTATGACATAATTAATTTAGATGTACTTTGAGAAACAAAAAATATGATAAATTTGACATTTTAATTATACGGAACCTCAGCTACCTGCATATCAGTTAACCAATGACAATTGCATAATGTATATACATTTAACTTGCGATATGTTGTTGTCTTGTCCGGGGCAAGGAATATAAAGTATCACCCGCGTGCGACAACGGATCACTGGTTGTTTGGGAATAAATTGCATAAGAACGGTTTAACAATAATATGAACATTAACCATAGTTATTACTAAGCTTAACGGTTGTACATATCAGTCCAATTGCGATCTGTTAAATTCATGCTAGTCAAGTTAACGAATACAGTGGAACCTTTTTAATCCCATTAATTGTATGTTTCACTATACAGTTTCATCTATCAACGTTTTTCCTCTACGTATTTCTAGTTCGGTAACTTATACTCACTGATGTCAGTTGAATTTGCAAGTTCTCCATCCGTTTCAAAGAAGACATGCTTATTATTATTATTATTATTATTATTATTATTATTATTATTATTATTATTATTATTATTATTATTATCATGTTTTTATGTTTTGTCGATGTAATCTAGATATATAAGAACAGCTATAGCTGAAGAGGATATAAAAACACCAATTAATTTACGGTAGTTTATACGTTTAAGAACGAGTCGACACCGCTGGTGGAAAATCACTCATGCATGGCATGGTTGAAGACCAAAAAACAGGCTAGAGGGATATATGTACAATACTCTTCATTAATGCATTCATGACATTTAGAAGATGCGTTTTTGATATTTAGAAGATACAGTCGGGTATATAAGCATCATATGTATAAATATATCACCGAGACAATGGCATTAAGCAGCAATGCTTGTTATTCTAGTCTGCTTTACTTATGTTATAATAATGTAACAATACTGTTATAGTTAATTAGTTAATCACAGTAAATAATACAGCACATTACCAGTAAATCAATAATATAATGCCATATAATAAATTAAAACTAGAAAGTAGTCATACAAAATTAATGTGATTTAGCATAAACATGTCATTATATACCATAAATATCATCACGATGTCTTAATTATATTAAAATGCAGGTGTATACTATATATGAATAGGCGAACAATCTTGAAGGTAATTATTTATTATAATGGTATTCCAAATTTGTGGCACAAGATATGCAAGTGTATTTTGTCTTGTATAGCAGCGTGGCATTTTATAAGCCACTTCCTGCCTTGCATAATGGTAATATATGGGGATATTTGTAGTGAAACATCTCCTTAAACATATTTGGAAGCAAACCCTGCTTATCTGATAAATATTCATAATTCACTATTATTGATATCAACCTCAGACCAACCTGTTTGGAAGCGAACCTCCCACCTCCCTTGTGTTTGATGCCAACCTCCCATTTTTATTTTTGGAGAATAACTAGGCCAACTAAATCTGATCATCGTCCATAACAGTGACTATGACAAGGATGTTGATGTCCTGATAGGGTGTATGTTTATTAGCATACAGTCAAAGTTGCCCTAAGAAACAATTCAAGGGATGGTCGAACAGTGGTTTTTAATAGTATAGCAATTATGTTATGACTAAACAGCAATGGACAATGGTAGGCCTACGCTAATCAGCAGTGGACAATGGTAGACCTAAGCTTATCAGCAGTGGACAATGGTAGGCCTACGCTAATCAGCAGTGGACAATGGTAGGCCTACGCTAATCAGCAGTGGACAATGGTAGGCCTTCGCTAATCAGCAGTGGACAATGTTAGGCCTACGCTAATCAGCAGTGGACAGTGGTAGACCTAAGCTTATCAGCAGTGGACAATGGTAGGCCTACGCTAATCAGCAGTGGACAATGGTAGGCCTACGCTAATCAGCAGTGGACAATGGTAGGCCTTCGCTAATCAGCAGTGGACAATGTTAGGCCTACGCTAATCAGCAGTGGACAGTGGTAGACCTAAGCTTATCAGCAGTGGACAATGGTAGGTCTACGCTAATCAGCAGTGGACAATGGTAGGCCTACGCTAATCAGCAGTGGACAATGGTAGGCCTACGCTAATCAGCAGTGGACAATGGTAGGCCTACGCTGTCACAATATGTACATTATAATCTTGCCTCAGCTCCGTAAACTGCTTTGCATTATTTATATACGGAACGACATTGTTGTCACCCCATACATAACAATATTCTATGCCTTAAGCATGACCGTCTTAAGAGTTTAAAATTACTAATTACCTAGACAATGATATTCTGATCGGGTCTAAATATGGCTACAGAAGGAAAACAGACGAAATATTGAACCGTTAAAGAACAAACAACACCACTACCTATAACATCCTTTAAAAAAACAATCCATCGTCAATAGCAATGTGATCAACAGCAGCCGCGCATTCAAATACATTCTGCTGCGAAGTCGTTGCGGTGAACACAGTACGTCAGACCAGCTGCGTGCCACTGCGTGTGTATTACCTGGAGCATATACGTTGACATTACGCTGTGAACGCTTCACTGACTTTTCTCATTTAGCCAATGACATTCCGTATACGTCACGTCATAGGTGAGCAACTGCCAGTGTGTTTAAGTGTGTCGTTTTAGTGGCACATTAATGCGCCACGTCCCTCAGCGTGGATACATTAACCATGTCTTTATAAGACGCATACACTGGGGCAATAGCGCTTGTCAAGCCAAGTGGAGCGACCTAGTTCTCGACGGCGTATTCGTTCATTCGGTGTCACGTCGACAAAGCACAACGGTCTAAACGAATAGAGGAAACACATGTAAGTGTTGTGTTAATTGTAATATTTGTATTCTAGACCACTGGATACGGTCGCGTTATAACATCATACGCGTACAGGTACAACAAAACGATATAACGACATTTAGTAAACACACAGCCAACGATCTCGAAATGATTACATTCTAGTGCTACTAGACGTCATGAGCCGTGTTAAGAATGTACTCTACTGAATAGAGTGGGGTTAATTGAATATCGTCGTAGTGTTTTCCGAGTCAGTCGTTATGTTAATCATACACAGTTGTATATTCACATAAAACAATTACATTAATTCAAAACGGACTACCAGAAATTGGAAGCAGGTATGTATCGTAATCGCCAGTTGACATACAGATTGATATAATTGTAAGTCCAGACCAACTAGAGCGGACTCCGTTTATCAGAATCACTTCGGGCCAGTGCAATTTTATTCTTTTAAGCAGCTAATTCTCTTAAGCGAATTTCCGAGAAAATTTTGAATCATGATGTCATGGAAGTGTATATACGTCAAAACAACAAACGAAAAGTGTGTTGTTTAAGACCGAATGACAACCGACAGCAACTACATAGAACATATTCCTCAACGTTTTATTAAATATAAGGCGTGTGAAGTAAATCTTAAATGGCACCTTTGCGAAGTGAATCGTCGTGCGAATCGTATTCTACGGCTGGCATTGTAGCACAAATAATCGATTACTTGTGCTACTTTGCCAGCGTCTCGTACGATTCACGGACGATACACATAGGAATGGTGTAACGTAAGGCGTCTTTACATGGTGCGACTTCTGGTCGATTTGGTCGCATGCGGCTCGCATTCAACAAAGTAGACCAGTCGACTTTGTTGAACAATGTCTTTACACGGTGCGACTGATCGGAGGGCAGAAATCACCGGAAAACTTTGTGCGCATGATCTATTCATTGGTTGTAAACCCAAGACGCTAAAAAAGAAAACAGGATATTGGATTGTTTATTGGACGAGGTCGTTGTTATAAAGTTTTATATATTGTTTGAAACGTACGACAATTTGTTCGCTGAATTATCCAGATATGAATCAAGTGGATTCAGATTTTTTTTCCGTATGAAACGGTGACTTTTCTTGTTGATTTTGCATGTATTTTAGAAATTCAGGTTACATTTACCAGTCTGACGTTTGTCTGAGGTGTCGTTATATCGAGTGTATGTACCAGTGTTGCAATTGATCCTGGCCACCTGTACAGCAAGTTACTATATACTGACGGATTATATAAAGGTGTGAAATATTGACAATTATTGTAAATTACTGTGCATAGTGTTTAGTAGGATGAAATATCTAATTTGCATATCGGGGTACTTGTGTACACCTGGTGATGAGATTTGGAGGTCAATTACATTACATCTATCTTAGAGCAGCTTTAGTACAGTTTGCATAGTTCATGATGGCAAACAAATATGATATACGCAGCATATTATTTTGTATTGATTATTTGTGGCGTATCGTTTCATTAAAAAAGTTACGATGTAATTGAAAAAAATAATTACAAATACCAATAACATTTTCACAAATTCCAATGAATTTTAAAAACAAAACACCAATTTAAATTCCGGTATTGGCGTTCCAGTTATAATTACAGTGTAATTGACCCCAATTCTGCTAAACAGAAATTCATGTGACGTTGGCAATAACTATACGGTATTGTAGCATAAATAAATAGTCGGTAATTTCACATTGGTAACAGCCTAATTACTCGACATTGTTGTATGTTGGTAATAAATACTTGATATTGTTGCACGTTGGTAAAACATAATCGATATAATTGTAGTTTGGTAATAGTATACGTTATTAACTGTTCATGCTCGTATTGCTTCGGTATTGACTTCAGCGCAAATGTATTGGTCATCGGCCAATTTTATTAGTTGACACTCACTTTCTCACCGACCGTCGACATGTTGAACTGACAGCACGAGTATTTATAAACATGTTGAACTGACAGCACGAGTATTTATAAACATGCATGTCACGGTTGTTCCTCACAGCAGCGTGCAAACGCAATTCTGCGATAGTGTCGCCGTGCGCCGAAACATCCAATGATGACTTTATGCCAACACATACAGAAGCGCATTGCTGTGTTCCACAGAAGAAAACAATTATTTCGACATTTTAAGTAGAACATTTCGACATACTGGGAGGGCAACCTGCGGTTCAATGGTTTTCAAGAAATCTCTCAATTTCAATTGCATACAATTGTTGATAGTGTTTTAATTCAAAAAGTGTCTATAAACACAATGACGTTCGTTTTTAGTTGAAGCTATGTTACGTTACTCAAGTGCACAGTTGCAATGACGTAAACAGTCGCAAACAGCTGTGACGTTGTTCAGTCAACCAACCCTTTACACCATTACGCAACAGTCCATTTTGAATTTGTACCAAAGTTGTGGCAGTGAAGGGTGTGGCAGATGGAAGGAATGCCTTTGTCAAAATGCCAGATAGTGTGTAATCCAGGACGTGATTCGGCGTCCTGGATTACACACCATCCAGCTATCGGCAGCTGCATTGTGTGCGGTTTTGAGGGACTTGAAATATGTCATGTCAAAGGGCTGCATTATGTGCGTGCTGTGCGGTGGTAATGTGTCAGTGTGACCACGTGGACGCCGTGTGATCGTGCATAATCGATGGCGACCAATGTCTTGTGGCTGTTGTGGCCATCCATTACGATTATTTTTGGAGTCTCCTTCGAAGCATTTGTGAAATCGAAGAAATGCGCCAGCCACTTCACAAACAGGGCGGCATCGGCCCAACCATTTGGGCTCACATAGCCGACTGATTGCGGCGGCGATCCGTGCAATTGTGTTGCTACCACCGCTTGCGAGGGAATATGAACATGACCTGCAGCACTCATGGCACATAGCACTGTGACAATGGCCCCGCGTTCTTCACTGGTCATCTTTCCCGCTTGCCGCACACCTTTGGTGGCCACAATCTTACCAGATTCCTGTACGTTTGTTATGCCGGTTTCGTCCTTATTCCACACTCGGGCAGGTGTGAAGGGGTGCGTCTCCAGCCCTCTGTATACATGAAAGAACTGTTGAACTTTATTTTTGTTGAACGCCGTAGCTGACAAGGCTTTGTTCATCAGCAGTGGACAATGGTAGGTCTACGCTAATCAGCAGTGGACAATGGTAGGCCTACGCTAATCAGCCACTATCAGTCTTTGTTTTGTAAATTCGAACCCTGTCCCTGTAAATAAAATAATAATTCTACAACTATTTGTATAAAATAATAATTTTAATACATGACGTACATGGGGCAAAACGCCTACAAGTAGGCGTTTTGCCCCATTACCTGGTGGGCGTTTTGCCTCAAGTATGATATTATGTTAAAAATATGGAGTTACACGTGAATGTCAAATATCGCCAACATTTGACATAATGCATATGTGATATATATATAGAAACAGTTTGCATTGCCAACTTTTTCACATGTTCTACTTATTCTTTATTCCTTTATAAACAAATATACATATTGTATTGGTTACTAAAAATAGAATGCAACACTTTAAAAGTAATTTTCATACTCACGTTTTCTCTCGTCTCCTCGTGCGTTCACCCAAAGCATTCGACTGGCGTCAGCTTACACTTTAATGTTTAGAGGGTAGGCGTTACACCTCACATAGGCGTCTTGCCTCACCCAACCCTAAATGTACTGTATTGTAAACGTTTATGAACGAGTTGAAATCCCCGCTGGTGATGAAGACTTCTCGTGCATATCACGGTGAAGGACGAGAAATACATTAGAGGGGTACCAACCTCAGTTCCACCTGGTTTGGCCAATCTCCCACCTCCACCAACTTTTAGTACCAACCTTCGACCTCCCTCACCCTGTCACATCTGTTCACAGTTAGCGCTTGATGGGCAAGGTCAAACTGCATTACAACTACGTATGATATAAATTCAACTTACAGGATATACGTTACGTATTGAGATACGCTGGGAGCGAACAACTTATAGCTGAAACTGTCTAATTAAGACCATGTGTTGTAGCAGGTTGGTAATACACATGTTGTATTATTGTACGTTGGTAATACATATAAAACACTCAATGTATCACCTTTGGTTCTAGCAGTGACTGCGAACCAGTGAACCATGACTGTTCACGCATGGCCAACCAAGCGGATCACCTTTCTGCTAGTCCTTGCCGCGCTGACCTTTGGAAGCTTCCCACTGACGTACGGCAAAGGTCAGTACTAAATTTAGCTACGTAATGCCACGCTCTCTGAATGAGTAACAGCTAGATATTTATTTGGAAATGTTGCATGTTTGAGTTTGCTCAATCGTATTAATCTTGAGATGTTACTCACATGTCTAGTAACAAGTATATTCGCAGAGATGTGAAAAACGTCGTATATTTTTTGTAGAGCATGACGTAACGGCCGAGAGTGGTGACATTTCAAGAAGGTAAAAAGGCAGTCGATCACATTAGATAATAATATCTACACTTGCATTTTGTATTATTTAACGTAATTAAGACAAACGGAACTGTTGTCATCCTAGTGGGGGATGTCGGTGCTTTATTAGCAATAGTGCAAACAATCAGCTGTATTAAGGTTTATTTTGTATTCGCATCATTTTTATTCTTCATTGGTAGCGACGTATTTAAAGGGGCCATTTTTCCCGTATTTTTTTGTTGCGCCGCTACATGGTAACTACCCTCTTGGCCTCCCCTTTGCTAGATCCTATAGATGCCACTGTCCATTGGAATCTATATGCCACTGTCCATTAGTTTTGTTTCCCGTAGCAGGGGTATGGCAGGGAGCAGTTTCCGCGTGCCTACATACTCTTCTCAGTCGTGTCCGCGTGTACGGGGTACTGAAACCAGCCCGAATGTCACATTGACATGTGTACGGGGCAATGAAACCAGCCCGAATGTCACATTGACATGTGTACGGGGCAATGAAACCAGCCCGAATGTCATATTGACATGTGTACGGAACAATGAAACCAGCCCGAATGTCACATTGACATGTGTACGAGGCAATGAAACCAGCCCGAATGTCACATTGACATGTGTACGGGGCAATGAAACCAGTCCGAATGTAACATTGACATGTGTACGGGGCAATGAAACCAGCCCGAATGTCACATTGACATGTGTACGGGGCAATGAAACCAGCCCGAATGTCACATTGACATTCAAATAAAATAAATATAAAATAAGTGATTCAAACCGCTGTCCCCTTGATTGACATCCCGGCGTGTTAACATGTCATGTTAACATAACATGTTAACATTTATTATAACGACAGCTCATTTGAAGTAAGGGTAACGTAGTTCAACTACTAATGTATAATTAATTAACGTAAGCTCATTGTTTTCTGTTGCAAACTTCGCTAGACTTTATATATACATTTTCCATTGGTATAAAACTTACTTATATTTCTGTAACTTCACAACAAATTGTTTGTTTTATTTTATAGTCGCCAGCGCCGAAGCTGTAGCGAGCCGCACACAATGACACGCTTCATTGAGTTGGTCAGGAAAATCGAGGACGGTTGGTTTTTTAGACGTACTTCTTCAGAGAGAGTTTCTGCGTACCTGCGTCTGTTAGCCTATGATGACTGGAGGTGGACAGTAACATGCGGCACTACAATTACAGGAACTGTGTGGCGCACAGGTCTGGAGGATAAGGAGATAAAGGAACTGAAGGCTTTGGTCGAACACAGTTCAAACAGCAAGACAGGTCTTGAAACAGGTGCCCTATTGACGAATCACGGGAACATTGCTATAAGTCACGCTATCACCGGCATTAGCTGCGGTGGATTTAACCGCGACACTCATGTGACGACTGCTGCAATTGTTGGTTTTACGTCGAATATCGATAGCCTATTTCAATCGACTATCGCAGGCGACATCGGTCAAACAACGCTGTTACACTACGCATATCCGAAGAAGTATCCGCTACTTGGTCCGTCCGGTGATTGGGACAGCATCTCCTGTCCGAACGTTTATCATTTGAAAGGTATGTCATCGTCGGAATTGACTGATGCCGAAATGCTGGGCAACATGGACGGCGTCATTTTGGGCACACTCATTCCGATGATAAAGCAGAAACCATTGAGTGAAATATTGCACGATTACTACCAAGGCAATGGGGTCGACGCAGGCGGAAGGAAGTTCAAAGCCTCAGCCAGAATTGGAACTTTTGGGGAGTTAATTCCTGATTATGAACTGAAAGCTCAGTCACTGGCATTCATAAAGGCTTTTTATAATTTAAAAATAACAATTAAGTGGTGGAAAAGCGATTCCTTTTGGGAATCTGTCGACATTAGCAATGGGATATCCAAGGAATTTATTTTTAAAAAAGTCCCGGCGACCGTGCAACAATTCTACGAGAAGTTTTACACACAGTGTCCTGATGTGTTAACGAAGAAATACAGAATAAAATACTTCGTTGATCTAGTGAAACAGTTGGAGAGGGAGACAAACTTTGGCATTGCTGATATGACGCGGGCAATTGTTACTGCGAGCAAATATCCGTTGCCGGATTCCGTTAGAAAGGTACTGCATAAGAAAAAGGTCGACTATACCTACACAAGCGGTTTCTCGTGGTACGTGATCCGAGAGATGTTGTTGCACCGCTTTGCAGACAGAGACGGTCGGCGAGAACTGGGAGTCATCGACGCAGGCGGAGACACTGTGGCCGTTGGACCCGTTCTCGCTGGCTTGGCCGTCGGTGCCAACTACAAAACAGAACCTTCTGGAAGCATGACAGAAGTTGGACTGGCAGCATTGCACAAGGTCACAGTCACCGGCATATTAGCGTCAGCAGCTGACTCGCGATCATGGACGTTCAGAACACCGAAACAAATAATGGGATTGACTGGAGTTTGGGTCACATCCAGTTGCCCGCCTAAATATCGACTCAAAACAAAAATAAAGACGGATCAACAAACAACACGCGCTGAACTGTTGGGTGGAATTGATGGCCTCGTTCTCGGGGAGCGGGTATCCAGGTGGTTGGCGGCAGACCCCCGTTTAAAGCTAAGTGACGTCTTAGAACGCTACTACGGCGCCGGCTACCAATCCGTCTCCAGTCAACATAGACTGGATCAGTTCAAAACTGTCAATACAGATAACGATGCATACATTCAGCGAGTGAAACACGCTTGTTCATCGTGGTACTGCAAACGGACTGCTGATGAAACCGTCGAGAAGTTATACAGCACCATGTTGCCATCCCATGGTAAGTGTAAAACTAAATTATGCACGCACGCACGCACGCACGCACGCACGCACGCATATATATATATATATATATATATATATATATATATATATATATATATATGAAAGAGAACAACCAAACTAAACAGTTTGTTTGGCAAACATCCTAACTGTTATATGTTAACTGTAATCCTATCAAAACGTAATTATTTATAGACTACACGAAAATCTATTCCGGATAACGGTTCCTGCCGAACTACACACCGCTTGTCGTTTAATTAAACACTGCTAAGAAGACTATATATCATTTTATGCTTTTCAGGCGATGATAAATCTTCGACGGGGTCACAGTTCCTGCCCGACTACAGAACGTTGATGGCAGTATACCCGGGTGACAAAGCGGAGGGTGGGGATATAAGCGGCGTTGATCTGCGCAAGAAAGTGACCGGGAACCTGCAGTTAGAAAAGACCAAGACACTCGCGGCCATCGACGGTTTACGCTTGTCCTACATGCTCAATCAGCTGGACGGCCACCACATCCCGAAGGACAACTCACAGGGCGCATTCATCGGACGCGACAAGAAGGTGTATATATACGACCTGGCAGCGCTGAAGACTTACCTGACGAAGATGTACGGTGATCCACTGACCGCCTCGTCAGTGTCGGAGGTGACCGGACAGAGCGGCATCTTGATGCTTGATGTCTCACAGACTGACCGCAGTGCCGGCTCAGTCGGACTCTGGGACGGCAAAAACATGCACCAGATAAAGGACTACGCCAAGGCATCCTCTGTCCGGTCAGTGACTCTCTGGAAGACGAATGGTAAGTGGTTTCTTCAAGTATATGGTAACATGAACTATGTTAAACAACATTGCCTATTTATTTTACTTTCGTGTCGCTACTGCCCGTCCATGTGTAGCATGTTCTGGTTTCATTTTCTCCTAGCGTAACGAAAGAAAAGGCAACACAGCTATGTATTATTTTTGTATAGGTGACGGTCTATTTCCGTTGTTGTAAATACATGACCAAAACATGCATATTAAACCGCAGCAAGAAATACAACCGGGTCTGCGCCAGTTTTAGTATTGCTTTTAGACACACATTCTGATGATTTTATAATTGGTTAAACTAAGAATTGTACAAAAATCAATTAAATTATTCCTTTCATAGCATGTGTCACCGAGTAGCAATTGGGTTAACTAAATGTTGGAGTTGTTGACTAGATGGGTATGTTGGTGCATGTCTCATTTATTTATTATTTGATGTGCGATCTTTTCGTGAGTGATTATTTCCAATTTGACGCGGTAGCACACTTGTTAGAACAGTCGAGAGGACCGGCATTAAAATCAACTTACTACTACTTCAGTGTCTTACTCAATGTTAATAGATAATCGCATAGTATATTCATATGCATAATAAAATACTTACGTCGCTGCTGAAATAAACCTCTCACCTAGCTCGGTGTGCAGCACATTTCCCGTAACGTTGTTCTTCTAGTTGGATAACATGGAATGGATGCTACAAAATGCCATACATTCCAGGATGTACATCGCTAAAAGAACTCGGCGACTGTAGGTTCTACGCATGTCTGGATTCCAAGGCACATGGCAAAGACGACTACGCGTTGGCATACGGCTTCCGATACTGCCAAAGATTTTCCAACCTCTACGATGATTTCAACTCCGATGTGAGTAGTATACAAAATGAACAGTGTTAAACTTGGAAATTGCTCTTAAAAGATACACCATGTAAACTGCTTGATGTAAAAGTAAGCACATTTCCACTAATATTTATTAATTCAAAATTGGAATAGACTCCCCTGTTGTGAGATAACATTAAAATAGGAAAATATTTTCGAGGGGCCCTATATGTTTACATTTACAACCAGCAATATTTAATGAAGGAAACTCTATGCACAAGAGTGTTTTCGTATGTTTTGTGGAGCTTATTGATATGCGTCTGTTCCCTTTTGTAAAAAAAAATCCTAAACCGGTTTTCATATTTATTCTGTTCAGGGCAAGAAATGGGTGGACGATAATAAAATATGTCTGATGAAGGACGTGGCACGTCTGTACAAAGGTATATACAGTCGTGGTGCCATCAAGAGAATAGCATTTAAATCGCATGCAGACTGCTACGTAAAGAGCGGAAGTTTCTGCAAGATGGCATCAGATTCGGTGAATTCGGATGCACTCTTTATTGTATTCAAGCCGCAGAACAATGAGCTATGGAAGAACGAAGACAGAGCCGCGTGGGAACAGGTAGGGGCAGTAACAAATGTCCATCAATCCATCATCGAAGGGTCCTGTTGTGATAATATTAACACCGATGGGGGAGCAGGGAAAGCTAACGTCTATGCCAACTTACCGACTGTTTTCACAGTAATCTGGTCTATCTTTGAGTTCCTTAGTTAGTGCCTTATGTGATACACGTTGATTTATAGTTACTATTTATATCAGCACCATTATTTATTAATCCCAAATGCAAATGTCTACAGGTTTTGGATACAATGAGATATTGCAACAAGAAACTGTCAGCGACCACCATGAAAAACCTTAAGGAATTCAACAAACGTGGCCATGATAAAATGCGACACAGTATTTTGTCAAGACACCAGGATGAAGGTTCCAAGACACCGCGTGTGGAGATAGGTTAGGGTGTTACATTTTTTTGGAAAAATAACTTAAAGCAACGATGCATATGACCTAAGATATGTGAAGTTTGATGAAAAAACAACTGTGTTAAATTTTCTCTGCAATCCGTTGATGACCGCTCTCATAACACAATCATAACACAAATTACACCATTTTGTGTATATATATATAAATAAATAAATATATATATATATATATATATATATATATATTTATTTATTTATTTTTCAATAATTCAAAGGTATTTTCATCAAAAGACTAGCGTAATGTTTGGAGCGGGGGAGTGTTTTTAACGTCCTCCACCGGTACTGAAATATAAACTTGTCGCGAAATATAAATTGACTTTCGATGCAGGGCGTAAAAATCAACTGATCTTAGTCAGGATTCAAATATCTTATAAGCGACACTTACAATAAATTGCAATAAATGTGCATGTTATTTGCTATAGCGAGGCACACCCGCACAGTTAGCCCATCCAAGTGTATCGACTATGCCAACTCCGGTGACTGTCGCTTCTACAAATGCTTCCAACAGAGATTCCCGTGCAACGTGTTCGGTGTGAGTCACATGACGGATTTCGAATTTCCGGTGTGTCAAGATCTGGAGAGACAGAACGAGTTGTTCGAATTGCAGGTAACCTACCTTTAATTGTATAAGTAGTAAAGTGTGTAATTGTTACATTTGTTTTGTGAACGGTACGTATGTACCTATCTGAGTCATATACCTGATGCATAAATATTTCGGCGCTATTGGGGTACCTTCACTCGATGTCGAGGACAAATATATATATATATATATATATATATATATTTTTTTTTACGAAATGAAAACAGGATTTCAAAAGTAGAACTTGCTCCAACATAGGCCAAAAGAACCACTTGTACTTCCACTAGATACAGGAAGGTTTTTTCTCACCCAACAACGATGACTACAGCTGAAAAATAGTCCCACCCATCATTAATTTGATATGGTTGGAAACTGGTGCAACATAACCACACCAACCTAATGCGGGATGCAATCCGGGTAACTATGGATGAAACGAGAACGAACTTGCACCTTGGTACAAAGACAAATTATTACATTCAAAACTCATTCAGAAAGAGTTTGCAAACTACCATACATCAGCACCTCCACTCACAGTGATGATGACGGATGCACACGGGCAACAGTTTACAATCAATACCAAGGATCACATTCATAGACCGCACCACACTAAGAATCTCTAACTGTTGCACACAAAGTACTGCAGCAATTTCTGACACGGGAAATCAGCCAAGCGTACTCGAGAATCACACTGGGTTAAACAAACACAGCGGCTACTACCGCCCTTAGATGAATACACCTCGTAATCGAGTTGCAATCTGATGATAAACACGTGCACACAACGCCGACGTCCATTACGTACTGAAGGCGATGAATGTACTATGATTGTGCCGATCATACGCACGCACGCACGCACGCACGCACGCACGTCGTTGTCGTTCGTCCATCGCGAAGCGATGAGGACTATTTCAGTCATCCGGGTTTTGAGGGGGCTGGATTGATATGTGATCCCGAATATGGCAAAGGCGGTTATGAAATATTTTATGAGTTCACATATCAAAGCTTAGACCGCGGTTTGCCTTTGTGAAATGCGGATAAACAACACATACATGTTTAGAAGTGTCGGTCGGTCGGTCGGTCGGTCGGTCGGTCGGTCGGTCGGTCGGTCGGTCGGTCGGTCGGTCGGTCGGTCGGTCGGTCGGTCGGTCGGTCGGTCGGTCGGTCGGTCGGTCGGTCGGTCGGTCGGTCGGTCGGTCGGTCGGTCGGTCGGTCGGTCGGTCGGTCGGTCGGTCGGTCGGTCGGTCGGTCGGTCGGTCGGTCGGTCGGTCGGTCGGTCGGTCGGTCGGTCGGTCGGTCGGTCGGTCGGTCGGTCGGTCGGTCGGTCGGTCGGTCGGTCGGTCGGTCGGTCGGTCGGTCGGTCGGTCGGTCGGTCGGTCGGTCGGTCGGTCGGTCGGTCGGTCGGTCGGTCGGTCGGTCGGTCGGTCGGTCGGTCGGTCGGTCGGTCGGTCGGTCGGTCGGTCGGTCGGTCGGTCGGTCGGTCGGTCGGTCGGTCGGTCGGTCGGTCGGTCGGTCGGTCGGTCGGTCGGTCGGTCGGTCGGTCGGTCGGTCGGTCGGTCGGTCTTTATAAACAATATTGTGGAAGAATCAAAACAATGAAAGGCCATATTGACAATGTATGAGACACATATCCAACCAACCACATTGGGGATATAAAAATATGCATCCATTGTTTTGACTCTTCAACTGCACAAAGTATGTGTTTTATTTGATTGAATCCATTCCAGGGTCGGCAGTGGCTGAAGGCAACCAATCAGTGTCTGATGCGGAGGTTGCTGCCTCTATACGACCAGTCATCAATTAGCTGCATTGACCTGCATGACGTCGTGTTCCGAGACCGTATCGACTGTCTCGTCGACTCGGGCTTCTGCGGCGTCACAGACTCGACGGTTAATCGTTGGGCGATCGACCGTGGCACCGATGTCAAGACATACCCAGTTCAGTTACCGGACAAATCAGACTTGTCTATCGCCGGTCGAGAATACTTCTACAGCGAGCTCACTTCCTTGCGTCGTCTCATGGGTTACGCCAACTACGTGTGCTACAATAAAGGGCTGAAGAATCACGCCACTTTCTACGCACGAGTGCTCACCCCGTCCGGTTACAAGCTGGTTCAACAGAACTGACGCGTCAGTCAGTCACACGGAATAGGCAGTGATAACACTACTATTGACGTTACGTGACTTCGAAGTGTGGATTCGACATTCGCTACTTCAGTTCAGTTCAGTTCAGTTCAGTTCATTGAATCCAACGCCATGTTCTGTTGCGTTAGGAACGTAGGTTATTCGAAACAATGATATTGAGAGAAAGTAAAGAACGATCGAGGCTGTACGAACATCTAGTTCGATTTGCAATATGCAGTTTTATTGTATAATTTGGTAGCATACGCTCAATATACCGTCAGATTATTACAACTTTTGCTTGCTAAAATATTTTTTTCACGTTATCACATCATTGTATGCTGCTGGTCACATTTCCTCGATCTTTTACCAAAATCTGCAAAATCTCTATTTGCTTTTTCTTTCTTTGAAATGTTATTGTTATTACGTACTATGGAAGTTGACGCGCAAGAGGACGCAACAACGATAAAACACACTCACAACTTTTTATTCATATAGCATTAACCATATTCATTACGACTAGTATTGGATTGCTAGTAGGCCTTTTGGCTAATGTTAGACCTGCAGCTGTTTTAAAGCATATTATATAAGGTAGTTGTCTCAAAGTTATGCTAAATAGATGCGTGTACTGATGACATGTAACGGTTGCTACAGTAATATAATTTTGTACAATATCACGCATGATTTGAGATTTTATATTTGATTTTAAATATGTATTAAATCAATTTGATGAGAACGTGTATTTCCTATTGGTTATGTATAGGACAGTAATAAAAGCTGAATATATAATGACATAATTATATTGAGTATTTATTTAAAGTGTGGGTTTTTGTCCATGGGTTTTTTCCGGTGGGGCCTTTTGTCATATGTGTGTGTGTGTGTGTGTGTGTGTGTGCGTGTGCGTGTGCGTGTGCGTGTGCGTGTGCGTGTGCGTGTGCGTGTGCGTGTGCGTGTGTGTGTTCATACTTGGAAACATCAATCAAGACCATACGCTGCTTGCTGTTCGGCTTATATATAGCATTACTGGTTTTGGCTCTGGACACAACTTGTATTTACTCCATATATATTTGACCTCAGCGACTGGGTTGGCGAGCCGGCCTTCGATAACTAGTCTAGTGAGGTCACATTGGGTGCAGTTGTCGTATATTGTTAGCGCGTGTTGTGAATGCCTCAACCGACAGTCTAGCTCGTTCCCAAACAATAAGGAACGATGACTGCACCCGATAAACGAAATCGCGGCAAACGTTGACTATACTCAATCGTTTACAGGGCGCGACGGCTGATGCAACCTCTGGACTCTTGGACCCTTGGAACCCTTGATCTGGGACCCCTTGACTTATTTGCAGACGTATTCTGACCCCTCCTCAACTGCGCCAAGCTGCACCGTGTGAGGAGTAGGTTGGCGCACACCCGCGGTACGTTGTCGCATTCCTTTAAATACATCAAAATGGTCTGTAAGCAATGCATTAATTCAACCCAAGGCACCGGACAGGCCAGTCATGGGCTACCAAACATAGGAATCACAGGTGTGGCATCTATAATACCGAGCACCACCAGCGCATTTTTCTAGCGACCGTTAGGTACACGCAGTTAACTGGATCAATTTCTCCCCAGACCTATTATTTTCAAATGTCACCTGGCAGTCGTTGAAGGACTTGGCTTCACCGACGGTGCAGGCTTCACTACGGACTCGGGCGACGTCTTGTGTGACTTCGGGGTTTGGACTGTAAGCCAAAACCCCATGATGACGCATGCGTCAACTTTACCCGACAAAAATGCGCCAAACCACCCATCTGGTTTTAGACAACTGCATTCAAATATCACACGATAAATAATGTTATGTCACATCGACTTCAGCTCCACTGGTTTCACGATACTACTATAGACGGCATAGTTTATGAAAAACCTGACTAGCAGTAAATGTTATTCCAGTTAGCAAGTTTATGTTGTAGCAATGCTCACAGCCACATTTTATATAAAACAAATGCTGTTGTTGGGGCGAATTTGATTTTAAGATCAAGCAGAGTCACTCGATCAATTATGAATACACGTTTGTGTTGGTCAAGGGTTTTACCAAGTTAATTTGATTTTAAGATCAAGCAGAGTCACTCGATCAATTATAAATACACGTTTGTGTTGGTCAAGGGTTTTACCAAGTTAATGTCGAGCATGTGTTGGCGATTGTTTGAATTAGTTTTGCTCGTGGCTGGTTGTCGGTGACATTTGAATATATTATATTTAATTTGCCATTTTACGATCATGTCAGGAGTTGGACAAGGACAGTTTTCTGATATATTAAGCCTGTTTCATGTCGCCTACTTAAACTAAGCAGTTACTTATTGCTGCGAATGTGCGTAAACTAAAATTTTGCATAGCTAAGTAGTTGCGTAAAAGAAAGCAAGTCGGGTTTCATGTAGCGCGCCTGGTCTATTTCTTAACTAAGAATGTACGTAACACTGTCACGTGGTTAGATTAGTTGTTGGCAACGGGCAATCCCCGGGACTCCCCTTCCCGTAATCCCGTTAGCGACATGGCGAAACCGCGCGACACAGTCGACAACGTTAAACGGGAAAACAATTTCATTGACACCGAGTTGAGTTGTCTGCTCGAGCAATACTCGCAGCATGCCAACAGTTTACAGTGTAAATTAAAGAACATTATGACAAATCTGCGAAAGAAGCAGAAAGCGATTCCTTATTATTTAAAAAGCACAGTGTGATTACATTTTTTAAATATTTTATTAATGTACATATCGTTTTTTCAATGATAGTTCATGAACATTAAATATTAATTCATTACAAATTATCAGTCGCCAACGGTAACGCTGTTGCAGTGTAGGCAGCTAAAACACAGTTTTCCATTAGTATACAATCTATGTTCTTATCCACCATATTCAGTGAACAATCTGATTCACAGCTTTATGAATGACAGTTCCAGTCTCTGATGCGGTCTTGCAACCCTTAATGAGGATTCCTGCTGATATGTCAAGTGTTCGTGGTTCCAAGCGAACGTATCGTGGTATGAGTCGGGCAACCGCTCTGTGCACTGCTCTAGACAATATTGTCTTGCTAGTTGCTAATGCCAAACGAATTGCGGACAACTACACGAAAGTTACAATAGTGGACACGCAAATACGAGCAAGGTTACACGAATTTGGAGCGTTGCTGTGAGCGAGCCATTTTGTGTAGAAATAAAAACTCTGTCACCGATCAAATCGACTAAGTCCATGATGTCATCACGACGAAAACGGTACCTATTAAAAACATGACATCACCGTACATTTCGAAAGGGTGTGTTCTGTCTCTAAGCACTCTCTTCCTGCGTAATCCTCATCTTGCTGCATCATATCTGAGGCATAAATACTTCGGCGCTATTGGCGTACCTTCGACAGCCCTGAACTCAATGTATATGTGTATATTTCCAAGATAACGGGAAGGTTTTTACTTACCCAACAACGACGACTACAACTGAAAAATAGTCCCACCTCTCGTGAGTTGTATACGACTGGAAATATGATGTCACATTTCCCTACTAATCCAGTGCGGGATGCAATCCGGGTAGTTAAGGATGAAACGAGAAGTAACCTGCACCTTGGCACAAAAAACGCAGTATTCCATTCAAAACTCATTCAGAAAGAATTGGTAAGCTTCCATACATCGGCTCCTGCATTCACAGTGATGATGACGAATGCACACTGGCTACAATCTACCAATACCAAGTATCACATTCATAGACCGCACCACATTGAAGGATCTCTAACGGTGGCATGGGACACGTACCCTGCAGCAATTTCTGACACGGGGAGATCAGCTAGGCGTACGCGAGAAGCACCCCTGATTAAACAAACACGGCAGCTACTACCGCCCATAGATTAATACACCTCGTAATCGAGTTACAATCTAAAGATAAACACGTGCTCACAACGCCGGTGTAATATTACATATGGAACCCCGCGCAAACGGACCAGGGATCCATTTACCACAGTGGTAAATGGACCGGGGAGGTCCATATTCAACAGTGGTAAATGGACCCCGGGCGTAGTAAACGTCCCCTCATCTGTTCAGTTTTATCATTGGTACACATCAAGCAATTATACTTAGGGGCATTATTTTAGCTGAATTTCTAATTTTTTAAATAGCTTTTGATGGACTGCTTGGATATGGGGAGGGGTCTGTTCTCAATGACCGTGGAACATGTTCCCCTTCCTACCATGTATCAAGCTCTACTTTTGAAATAAATGAGTATTATTTAATTAATATTATTACTAGTATTAGCATGTACCGTAGTTGACTGAATAGTTATAAATAAATGAATGGCCAAATATGTATGTTATATCTTACAGTTAAAACTCACTGCTTTCAAAGAAAATGAGTTATTGTGACATTTCAATGGTGTGACCATAAGAAAGCAATTGTGTGTTCACACGTGGTGGCTAACGCGGGCAGTTTTTAGCTCCGTTCCAAGTTGGGTAGATTAACTTCACATCAATAGGTCATGATCAGTTAAATGTCCAGTCGTGGAACTGAATCCCGGGCGTGGAAATCGAAATGTAATTGTAAAAAAATAGGTGGGGACTGTTCTCAATGGTCGTGAAAAATGTGCCCCCCTCCTTCCACGTATCTCCCTAGTTCTACTTTTGAAATAAATTACTATTATTTAATTAATATTATTATTACTAGTATTAATATAAACCGTAATTTACTCTTGTGCGTGTTATTATTGGTATATTTTTCTGCTGCATTGTTTTCTATCTGCGATACACCACTTGATTACTGGACACTAGTTGGACGATGGATGAAAGTGCTTGTTTTGACACGCAACGATTTAACAAGATTTGTCATCCAAGCCGAAGGCCCAGATGGCAAGTGGACAAGGAAGCCATTGGCTTATCGGGAGTCCAACAATGTTCAATATATCGATACCGATGACAATTGTAATCTTTTAACGGTTGTTTCAGAATAAACTTAATTAATTGATTGACATTGATTTTTTGGTTACATTAGTAACCTATTGGGTTCATTTTTATGTGGATCCATTTTCCACAGGATAAAATGGACCGGGGTCCATTTACCACGGCCTACTTTATACCGTGAAAAATGTTCAAGCTAGACTGTCAAAACGGGGACGCAGGATCATTAGCGGCTGTATAATGTCCCACTGAAATCATAAGCATGAAAGCGGGCAGTTTAAGTTCTATAAGATAACCTCACTTTGATAACAGCCGTCATCAGCAAGCCGGCCATCAGTTGCTAGTCTAGTGGGATCATATTGAGTGCAGTCGTCGTGTATTGTTAGCGCGTGTTGTGAATGCGTCAGGCGACACCTTAGCTCGTTCCCAAACAATAAGGAACGATGACTGTACCCGTGAAACGAAGTAGCGACAAACGTTGTCAATACGCGACGACCTAAATCGTTTACAGGGCGCGACGGCTGATGGGACCCCTGGACCCCTGGACCGAAATCACGTCGTTGTTAGATCAGCCAGTATAACATCACTGTGATGTCTAACTGATTAAGTGGTATTCTAATTATAAATACGTGCATCGTGTACATATAAATATTGTTACTTAAAAAACGCAATTTAATTAAAAACTCCATCCTCAACTGATTTAGCCTATCGCAAATCCGGTTCTTTGGTGTCCAAATATGTCGTGTGTGAATATTTTATGTAACATCCACAGTCGACTCACAAGTTACACAAGTCACCGGAGGAAAACACGCAGTTTTGTCACACATTGGCTGCACTCCATTACTACAATGCTTATCATTTGACATACTACTCGCTGTTGCGACAACAGTGATCTGCCATCTCAAAGACACAACCAACCCATTCAACGTTTCAACAACAAAGCGATGATAATATATCCTGACAATCATGTCACAAGTACGATAATTGAAGAATTGTCTGACTCTGGTTGTGGGATGAATATATGTAGTAGCACTTGTCACTAGGTGAACGTTTAAAATACATCTTAAACCCTAGTTCACCGCTAGGATTTTCTAAAGAGCGGTTGGTGCATACATTCGCTTTGTATTACAATAATCATAATTACATTTGGTGATCTGTCCATTGATACAATGCAAATGAGACAATCCAATGGATACTGCTATTCGCAGAAGTTCGCAGTAAGCTGTATTGGATATATATATATATATATATATATATATATATATATATATATATATATATATATATATATATATATATATATATATATATATATATAATACAATAAGTACGCTATGTCATATGGATTTTGTTCCAGTTGGACTTCAGTTCCACTGGTTTCACGTTACCACTAGACAATATATTTTATGGAAAACCTGACAAGCAGTAAACATTATTCCTGGTAGCAATTGTATGTCATGCCAATGCTAACAACCATATTGAATATAAAATAAATGTTGAAGTTGGGGCGAATTTGATTTTAAGAAAAGGGACAGTCATTCGGTCAATAATGAATACACGTTGTCGCGTCGCGAGAAATGACATACGAGCTACGGTATTATTAAAGACAGCCGACCGAGAGTGGCGCCTGTTGTCACTGTGTTGACATGCAGGTTCACAATGCACGGCGTACTCAATGGATATACAAGTTAATATAATCACAACTGATACAAGAAGTGTTCATTCTGAAATGTATTATCATGGAAAGGCCTTGCAACAGTGCCAAGACAATACTTATTCAGTCGTTATAATTCTGTCAATAGGTTCGCCATATTATGTGCTTGGGTTTTAATGAGATGTGCACCACTAGTATGTATAACTAGCCGAGTTGCCCAGCGTTGCACGAGAGAAAAGGCAAGAGCATATTTAACAAGATTTAACAAGATTTGCCATCCAAGCCAAAGGCCCAGATGGCAAGTGGACAAGGAAGCCATTGGCTTATCGAGAGTCCAACAATGTTCATCTACTTATAACCCGCCCTCCTGAGATATGTGTCAACCTTGTTTTTAAACATATTCACGCTGCTCGCAGTTACACAATCTGTAGACAATTTGTTCCATTCAGTTATTGTCCTCTCTGAGAACGAGTGCTTTCTGATGTCCAATCTACATTGATCCTTTACTAATTTTATCTCATGTCCTCTAGTTCTGCTATCCTTCTTGAGTGAGAAAAACATATTTCTATCAATATTTTCATACCCATTCAATATCTTAAAACTTCAATCTGATCTCCTCTTAACCTCCTTGTCTCTAGAGTTGTTAAACCACATTCCTTCAGGCGTTCTTCATAACTAAGGTCTCTCAGTTCTGGAATCATTTTAGTTGCTCTCCTTTGTATGCGTTCAAGCGTATCTATATCCTTCTTACGATATGGTCTCCATGCTTGTATACAGTATTCTAAATTAGGTCTAACTATTGCTTTATAAAGAGGTATAATTAACATTTTTCCCTTGTAAGTTATGTTTCTTCTAGTCAATCCAAGAATTTGATTACCCTTTGAAGCTGCAATACCACACTGCTCTGAAACTTTCATATCAGCGCTTATTGTAACGCCTAAGTCCTTTTCTTTTACAATATTACCCAGAACAGTATCTCCCATTTTATAGTTTACATCCAAGTTCCCATGTCCTGTATGTAGGCATTTACATTTCCCAAAATTGAACAACTTCTGCCATTTCTCAGACCATTTCATTAATATGTCTAGATCGTTTTGTAAATGTTGTTTATCACCATCAGTATTAACCTTTCTAAACAGTTTTGTATCATCTGCAAATTTCAGTACGTTACTTGTTATACTGTCGTCCAAGTCATTGATATATATTAAGAATAATATAGGTCCTAATACTGATCCTTGAGGTACCCCACTCAAAATCGATTTCCAATGTGAAACTTCTCCATCTATACAACTCGTTGTCTTCTGTCAGTCAGAGCCATTGTTCTATCCAGTCAGTTATGCTAGTAGTAAGTGGAAGTTTCTGAGTACGTAAATTATGTGCAAAGTCACGTGACCAGACATCAAAGGAACATCAAAGGCAAAACACCATAATATCGCCCACCGCTTCTGAGTGCGCGCAGCCAATCAGAGCGCCTCAGAGCGCCCCCTGGCGGTCGTAGCCGAGCGTGCGTAACCTAAGCGCCCCCTAGCGACTGGAGGAGGAACGAACATTGACCTAGTTACGTAGCCAATCAGAGCGCCTCCTGAGCGCAGTGACGGATGGGTAACCAAAGCGCCCCTAGCAACGGGAGGAGGAACGAACATGGACCTAGTTACGTTTACCGAAGGGTCGTTAACCTAGTAAGGAGACGAACACAATCGTACGGTGCACACGTATTTTATTGAATACAACAAAGCGGCAGCAGTACAAACGAGGCGATCGTATGTGATTGGATACAACGAGCCGGGTATGACGAAGATGAAGATGAAGTCGAGGCGACTTGCGAATGGTGACCATCGCGCCAGAGGTCGCGAACTTACGGGTGTCTCCACCGCGCCAGAGGTTCGAGGTCGAGCTTACGGGTGGAGCGACCACCGCGCCAGAGGCTCAGTACGATATGCGATAGTACGGTATACCCTTTTTCAGCAGGTTAATCCAATCGAACACGCGACAATCGTTAGCGACCAGATCGGTGTGGAAAGCGTTGACGAAAGTTCGCATAGGAGAACCGTTACAACGAAGCATGATATAAGTGACGCAATATTGTCCGCAAACGTTAGACAGAGGACTCTGAAGTCTCGTGCTGTTATGAGTCCACTCGGAACAGTGTTTGTTCAAGAAGGTGCGGAACGCCGCGTGGCAAGGCGGCAGACCGTACGAACAGAAGTATTCGCCGCGCCCGTCGGAGGACAGGTACAGCGCTATCCAATGCTCGTCCGGTTCGTCGCCGTCGTCGGTGTTGCACACGAAGGCGATCGGCAAAGCGTCAATTGTTGTAGGCAGTCCATCTCTGGGTACGACGCCGCCAAAGACGGTCGCGGTGTTCGGATCCATCGCCAGTAGACGGGCGATCTGCAGGGTGTCCATCTCAGAAGTCGTAGATGACGTTGCGGTTCTTGTCGATTTCCAGCACGGACTCGAATTCGGCGTAGGCGACGACGTTCACGGTGGTCTGAAGCGCTGCACGGAAATGAAATTCTATGCGCAGGTTGCCCTTTTGTACCAGATTAAAGCAGGGACCGTCGCACTGGTCGGGGGTCAGGTCGAAACCGAAGAAGGTGTAGCCGTCTCGGTACTCGTCGCGAGTCAGACCGTTCCCCTCGTCCTGCCATATCTTGCCGGTCGAGGTGAACAGGCTCGCGTAGCTCCTGGCGAAGAGGTTTTCTTCGAAGTTGGGCTGGAAGGGTTTGGCGGGTATCTGACGACCGTCCACGTACACCGAGACGAAGCTTATGGCGTTGTTCTTGGCGTGAAACGGGTTTGTGGTGTACGTGCCGTTGTAGGCGTCGTTGTCGATGCAGCACAGTAGGAGACGTTTCGGCAGAGCGCTGAGGAACAGGTTCTCGTGCGTGTGCGACAGAGCTCCCGTGGGAATGGAGTACACCTTGCATTCGACGGGTCGTAACGGATACTTGACCGGGGTCCGCTCGAGAGCCTTTATGTGAACCATCTGCACGGCTGGATTGAGGGTGGCCTTCTTGACGAACAAGGACGCGTTGACGATGGTTATCTTGTACTCGTTGTTTCCAGCAGCAATCAGCGCAAACGAGGGCTTGCTGCGCACCAGGCGTAACTTGACGTCGACACCGTTGATCAGGAATTTATCCTGCAGAAACATATCCACGTGGAGACGACCCATCATGTCGACCACGCGACTGCCGGCTATGTACTCTCGACGAGTCACGAACCCGGGGTTAGGATCGGGTCCGGCGGCTAGCTCGGTGGCGTGCATGCGACTAGCCTTGTCCTTGTACCACAGCTGATTCGTCAGCTGCGTCGACTTGGCGTCGAATCCGTAACTCAGCAGCGCCTCTATGTAGGATCGATACGGGTACGAGTTGAAGGACGAAGAGGTCACGAGCGTGCCGTTCAGGGAGAGGTCGACATTGCTGAACAGCGACTGCAACCAGTTGTTCACCGGTCCCACGGGTTCGCCCGCGTCGATAGGGTTACCGTTGGCTCGCGTCACCTTCACCTGCACGTGTAGCATCGTGTTGGCGAGATCCATGTAATCGTCTCCCGATCCGGGGATGAAGAATTATATCAGTCCTCCAGAGTCCAGAGAGGCCATGGGTTGATGTTCCACCACGTGACTTTCGGCGATGCAGTTCTGAGTGGGGGGTACGGTAAAGAGATCCAGCTCGGTCTTGACTCCCTCGCACGACTGTCTATGCACGAAAGCCATCTTTGTCGTCGAATATGTCGGCAGCGCGTTTCGTGGACGTCCGTTTCTTGCGGCGTCGCTTTACTGCAGTGAATGTCGCCTTTGCAGCCGCTCGGTGGAGGTGGTGTCGCGTCGTGTGTCATTTCTCGAATGCAGTTTCGTCATGTGCGCGGCTAGTCTTTATAGTTGACGAGTCCCCTGGCATCGATCCAGCTGTTGAAGTAGGAGGAATAGCCGAACCATTTCACCAAAGCTTCCTTACGTCTACCAACTGTACGGCGTTTCAGTACCGCTTCAACACGGTACACTTTATCAAAGGGTACCGTCACCTTCTGCAGCTCCAGTTCGTAGAAGGTACCCTCCAGCACTTCGCCGAGATCGTCCCGCAAGCGATACACGGGTGGGTCGGAGGGGTGAACCTCGTGTATCGTGAACAACTCTTCGCTCCAGTTCGTCTCGTAGCGCTTTTCGAACGTGCGTTTGTACTTGCTGACACGCACGCGATCTGACACGTGCAACTTGGGCACGCCCTTACCATCGTGACCGTACAGACGTTGCCACACCTGTTCTTGGTTCTGTGCATTCACCTGTGACGGAGCCATACCGATCATGCGGTGGGGGGTATTGTTATACGATCGCATCAAGTCCGGAAGGATGTCGATGTACCGCCACGTCTGGTGTTTCGTGAAGTAGCGCCACATGCGCGTCTTCAACGTTCGGTTGAACCGTTCCACGACGGCTGCCTTCGTCTCCATGTTGTGCGTGTAGAAGTAATGGATGTCGTAACGCTGCAATAGCGCCTGAACGGATTTGTTCCGGAATTCTTTGCCTTGATCCGTCTGCAAGGTCTGGGGGCAAACGTTGACGAACGTGGATTGCAGCGCTGCCACCAACGACACCGCGGACTTGTTCTTCATGGGAACACACCAGGCCACTTTCGAGAAGACGTCGATCATCGTGAGGAGAAAGGCCATACCGTCGTTGACGTCTTTGACCTTCGACATGTCTACGAGATCGGCCTGCCACTGCTGAAGCATACCACCCACGATGACATATCGTCTCTTGAAATGACGTCTCGCTGGTTTGTGTAAGGTGTAGGCGTCCTGTTCCGACAACCATGCCGTGACGGCCTTCCGTGGCAGGCGCGTGACGCGTCGCAAGCCAGCGACGCCGCCATAACTGCCTACCCTCGTGGGATCGAAGTAGACCTCACTAAAGGAGCGTTCTTCCCTCTGTGCCATCAAAAGAGGTGGAGGACCGATGTGTTGACGGGGGCGGTGACGTTGACTCCGGAGTCCGACTGCTGACGAATGACGAGGAGCACGCCGACGTGTAATAGGACACACACTATGGCACCCACAATGCAAGCGGTGGAACAACAACGGTCTAGCAGAGTAACCATAGTCGGAATAACACCTGGTGTATAAGAATGTCGGCTGCAACGTCTCCCAGCACGGTAAATCCTTCGAACAATAGCGCAGCGACGATGGACCGGTACGCGTCCTGTGGATCGATGAGCATGACGAACACTGTGCTACGGATACGCGTCGTACCACCTTATACGGTGTTCCATCCAGCCAATGACGACGAAGCCTTGCGTGATGCGGGGGGAGGGTGGGTGGGTGGACAAGGAATGTTCCATTCGACGAGCGTGGGGGGTTCGAATAACGCCTGTGGCATAAAACTTAGGACTATACCGTGAGCAACCATGTAAAGTCCACTGATAAATATCGCACCGACGATGGAACGGTACACGAGGTCCTGTGGATAGGGCGACATGACGAACACTGTGCTACGGACACGCATCGTACCATCCTATAGGTTGTCCCAACCAGCCAATGACGTCAAAGCCTTGCGTGATTCGGGGGGTAGGGTGGGCATGGTATGTCCCATTCGACGACTCTGACGGCCGAGGGGTGTCCAACTTAGCGATCTTCGTGCACTACCTGATGCAGCACGCGGAGGAGTACTGGAGCGACGAGAGGGAGACATCGACGGCTCCGGACGTATGTAGGCTCTCCTGGAGACGTTACCGACCAACGTCATGGGTAGGTTGATGGCACGGAGTTGTCGTGCGAATGGCTGCCAACCCGTCGGATCAGTCTTTCTCTTACGCAACAGATCATTAACGAGATCCACCACGTTACTTCCGACAACCGGCACGCCCTCGTGTATCAGTTCACCGCGAGCGGTCCACGCGATATCTCTCTTGAGATGCTCCATCAAACGGCTGGCTTTGGCCTGCATGGTCTTGGGAACGGTGGCCAAGACGGTGGCCTCCAGTCCGCTAATAGGAGCTCGTACTGCACCCTCTGACCCCGGCTCCACCTCAGACTCGTTCACCGTGACCACGCGTAGCGGTTCCTTGATACGTTTATCGGTCAGGACGTTGTACCGCTGCAACACCTGATTATACAGGGTCACCTTGGTCCCGTCGTCTAGGTCCTTTCTATCTAGGATGGTCTTCATCTCGTCATCGAGGGCTTGCACCTTCTTGCCTAAGGTGTCGGTCGCGGGTGGGGTTGGGGGTGACCGAAGCGTGTCCAACAGGCGCGGGTCTACCAAGGCCATCTTGCGTGCGTGTTCCATGTATCTACCTTTTGGTCAGCACCTGTTGGAGCAAGGGTATCAAGACCGAACTTGCCAACGGTGCTAGGAAGGCCGATAGGAAACCGCCGCTCTGTCCCTCGCTAACCTGCGGTTGCAGCAAGATGCGTCGTCTCCTGGCAGCGAGCGTTCGTCTATTAGCCAACTCGCGTAACTTCGTCCTGTATTTATTCAATCGTCGCCTCTGTAAAGCGGTCAATGGAATGTTCTTTGTTAGTATGTTGTAGGCACACTCGGCTAGTGCACACAGCAGATCGGCGTCGGCGTTGGCGATGATGGCCTTTTTAATGTTGTTGTTCTTGACTCTGGCCAGAGCCTGTATGCACACGATGTGTCTCTTCACCAGGGCAGACATGATGCGAATGAAGAGACTATCCACACACTCGGTCGTTTTATACCTTCGGCAAGTACACGTACTGAACACCGTCGTCTGGAAATATGGCCGTGCGCAGACGCATGTCCTCGTGCGTGTCCTGTTTGAGATCGACCAATAGATAACCGTACGGTACCGCCGTGGCGTCTTTAAACGCCTCTTGCACGAACGTGCCGCGTCCCGGATACATCTGCCGAGCCAAGGTCGCCATCTGCGATGCGTCACGTGGATTCTTGAACACCACCATGTACTGCGAATTCAGACTGATGGTGCGACTCTCTTTGTTTTTAGGGAACAGGTTCTGTACGAGGTACAGCACGGACGTGTTCCTGTGGTGACTTTTTTTAGTGAACAAGGTCGTGACCCGTTCGTCCGTTTCTGCCATGAGATCGTCTATGACGATGAGGTTCCTAGTTGTCGGATCGAACATGGCCGCCGTCGGTAACCCTTCCTCGAATCGCACGTGACCCAAGTCCGTCGTTGCGTAAGCCTCTTGCCATTCTCCGTAACAACACGTTATTTGTTCGGGCGGTGGATCGATCATCGCAGCGGCGTGACGCAACATACGCGCCACGAAAGTACTCTTGCCGCACCCCGTCGGTCCGGCGACGATGCACGTGAAGGGGTGTTTCCATCGTGCATCTATGATTGCGTATGAAACGAGTGCAGCGTGCATCGCCTTTTCTATACGTCCACCGGACCCGTGGTCACTCCGTCCTCGTGCACCACGCGTTTGGCGTAAAAGTAGGTGAGTGCATCCCGTACCTGCACGTACGTCATCACGATAGATTTATGCACCCGGAAACCACGGTTCGATCCACCTCCGCTCCGACGGTTTTGTGAGCACTGCCAGGAACGCGTCCTTGTCGATGGTGTTGTGCCGTTTGCTCAGTCCTTTGGTGCTGTACTTGTCGGTGGCTCCGAAACAATAGTACGTCTTGCTACACAACCCCACGAACCCGGCACCTGACCACTCGACCTTGAACAGACCCGGTGTCCTCTTGTCGAACGCTCTTCGCGCCTTACAGCACGCCTCGTCTCCGACCCACGGTCGATTGGCGAGGCGACAGCGCACGTAGTCGTTCCAATGTTCGTCGCAACATTCGGACGGGAGCCATTCGGAACGATGTCGGAAATAATGATCTCGTAGTGCTGGGGTCACGAGGTCATCGACGGACTCACCGGCCAAGGCCAAATAGGCACTATCTGTATCCATCTCGCAGTACTGGAACAGAGGGCGCTCCACGTATCTGATGATGAAGTCGTAATAGAACTGCAACATGCGCATCTTGGCGTACTGCAGAACGAAGAATCCCACGTGTACGGGTAGGGTGTACTTGACGATTTTCTTGTTCATCTCTATCTCGTACGCATCGTCAACGACGATCTCGAGTTGTCAGAACCGTTTATCTTTGATCATGAGCGATGCCGCCTTCTCCGTGCAGTAGCTGACGTCACGATGTCGGTCAACGTTGGTGATGGTCTTTCCGTAGCCCGAATTCCCCAGCAACTTCATGGTGTCTGGGATGATGGTCTTATCTTGGTGGACGTCGCCCTCGCGTCGGGCCTTGGACAATGCATCGCCGAACCGCCGGAAACACGGAGTAGGATCGTATTCGATGACCTGGTAAACGTGCAGCACCTCGAGACCGTGCTCCAGATACCATCGCAGCAGTGGCGTTATGAGCAGTATCTTATCGCCGCGATAACTACCCACGAGCATGCGCCTCGGAGTTGCCATTATGTTGTGCTCTTCGGCGTAGCGGCGCATGAACGGACCGAGATCCTCGCGTATCAGACTGATGTTCTTGAACACGGGCTGCATCTCGGCAAAGTGCTCGCGCAATTCTTGTGGCACGCAAATGTCGCATTCGATAATGCCGAATACGGTTCCTGCACGCACGCCGTTCAGGATCTGTTGCGACGTCATCGTCCACCGCACGTGTCGACGTCGGGGAAATGCAGCATCCAGACACTTTCGTACGGCTGGGGTTCGTCTCATCTCTTTCCACTCGCATTCCCACAGCTCGACGACCTTGACAAAGTGACGTAGGTAGGCGGTGGTCTTTCGGGTTTCGGCGAGCATTTGCGCCATAGGTTTCCCGTTGACGGCGTTCAGCTCTTGGCGAGTGCAAGAGCAACCATGAAAAAAGCAACCTTGGAACTGATAAGCCGTCTTCGTCTCGCTGCACCATCCGTCCACCCGATGTTTGCCTATTCTCTTCTCTCGTCCGTTGATCTGATGCCGTATTGGTCGTCCCGTGCGTTCGGATTCCCACGTCAACCATTCTCCAGCCATCTGTCCGTACAGCTGCGCCGATTCGGGGCGGAAGTCCTTCTCTGCTCGTCGTCGCGTGTACCATCCCATAGGCATGTCTTGCATGAGCGACCACAGGTACAGTGCGTTCGCATCGTATCCGACGATCGATCGGCAAGGACGAGCCGCCTCTCCGTACTCGTTCTGACGTAGCGTGGTGACCCCTTTCTCGTGATAGCGATGAAAAATGATCGAAGGCCCGCCTACAATGTTCTCTTTAACGAGGTCGTGCAGGTCGTTATTCTTCTCGTTGAAGATGGTAGAGTAGGTCTTCTCTGGAAGGTCGTTGAACAGGTACAGCAGGGTCAGACCAGGTACGCTGATACCTTGTTTGAACATGTCTATTCCCCGTTGTCGATAGAACGCGAACTGTCTGTCGATGGCCTGTAGAAAGGGAACCACGTCCCTGTTGTTGTACCAGACGAGAAAGTCGCGCAACGTCGTCATGCCATTGACGCGCCAGGCCTCCTGACAACTGGCGTAATCCTCGTCTGAAATACCTTCGTTCTTCAGTCGACTGAAGAAGGCCTCTTTCGGTGGAAGTGCGGTGTCGTCGAGTCTCTCCAGACGGTCCATGTACTCGTACGGGAAATGACCTTTCGTCACCTCGCATCCGTACGCTTTCAGATACTTGTCGTAGCTGAACCCGGGGGCTATGTAGTTGATCATGTCTAGGAATTTCAGCTGATCCGTCGAAAGACACATGAAAGTGTTGTTGCGTTTGATGACGAACATTGACCCGACGCCGTCGTTCTCGTCTTTCTTGTTGCCCTCTTGCTCCCTCTCGTCCTCGTCCTCGTCTTCGTCTTGTTCCACGGTCTGTGAAGTCGTCAGGAAGTACGGTATGAGGAACTGTTTGATGGCATTGAGATCATACTTCCCCGAATTGAACCCGATGACAGGTAACTGACGCATCCATCCATACAGTTGTCCCATCAGCGTTTTGTACGGATTGGTTGCCGGTCGAGCGTCCTTGTCGGTGGCTGATCGTGCAGCCTCCTCCCGTGCGTCCCATTTCGTCAGCTCTTCTGCGAGTTGTTCCAACACATAATCGTATGAGTCTTTGATCTTGTCGTACGCGGCCTCACTCATCGATTGCAGGATAGTCATCATGGTGCTCACCAACTTGTTGGTGTCTCCGTCCGTGACGATGCATGTCACCTGTTCGTGTCCGGGTACGTTGGATGCCACGCTAACGCTCAGCGGGACGTGACGCGCAACCCAGTGAACCTGGGCACTGTCAGACGGAAGGTGTTCGCTGTCGAACCAACACTCGAAGTCGAAGGTGGCTCGGTACGGATAGTACTGCAACGCTTCGGCCACTCGGATGTTCTCGTCGGCCAGGCGTTCGAACACCGATGGAGTCGAATGGTACACGCCACCAGGATAGACTCGGCGCACACACCCCGTATACGTGCTCTCGTGGTTGCGTAGACTCCATGCGTCTTTCCACAACGAGTCACCACACTTCCGACATCTGTACGAGCGACAGTACATGCGTCTATTCTGGATGAAGGAAAAATGCGTCCCGTGCAGATTGAGGTAGAGTGTGTCAGGGTACTTACGTACCGAGCGACGAACGAGTTCTGCAGTTGGCGTTCCATCCTCTGCATCCGGTTGTACGAGACTGTACACGCACACATTCGTTTGGAACGTGGTCTCGACACGATAGAGGTCGTCCATCGTGACCCCGGCAAATGCTGCCATGGGTACGCCGTCTTGGGCGTAAGTCTCGTACAGCGTCTTCACAGCTGGTTCCAATCGACGCCTGTCACATCCTCGATGCAGGGCCAGACATCGGAAGAGACACAGGTTGTCACTGTACCTCTTATTATTGTTGCCTTCCTTTTCCAATCCGATGACGGCTTTGTTCTTCTTGATGTACATTGGAAGGTCGGTCATTCCTACACATCCTATCGGGTGATCGATGATGTGATTGACGAAAAATGTGACATTGGTCACGAGTTCGCACACCCACGCCGAATCCGGTCTTTGATTGATGGCCCATTGCAAGACGTCGGTTTCTCGGATGCGCTCGAGAAAGTCATCAAAGTCCTTGCTGTTGGTGATAAGACTGGGCGTTGGTCTGTTCCTGGAACATGTTCTTCAACGGCGTCTCTAGAACGGTCGTGTCTAGCGACGTTAATCTGTAATCGTACCTGCACTGGAGAGGACCTCTCGTTACACGTGTCCGTATGGTCGACCAGTGCGCTCGTACGACATCTAACAGTTCCGTCGACAGGTTGTCGGCGAAGGGGAGTCGAGCAGGTGGGTCGATGGGGTCTGCGTCGGTAACGAGTGGATGGTGGGGTGTGGTGGCTTCCCTGATTGATATCTTCGGCGATGGTGGTTTCGTGACGCCGTCGTCGGTACACGCTTTTCGTGCGTGTCTGGTCAGGACATAGCGTCTAGTGAACTTCTTTCCACATTTCGCACATGTGTACACTGTGGTCTGTTTTCTATTACTGCTACTGCTACTGCTACTGCTAAGACGACATACGGACCTCACATGTTGTTGCAGATCGTCCCATCTCTCAAACGTTGCATCGCATTTACACGAATATTTCGTTCGCTTTGCCTGGTCGCTAGGTGGCACCTCTATTGGTTGCGCCGCCGCATACGTGTGTTCGTTCACTGTCGGTGACGCATGACTCGCTACGTGGCGTTTTAGCGCTGCATACGTGTCGAGCACCAGTCCGCAGTGACGACATTGGTGACGTTTCATGGTGCTCTACGTGTCTACAACTGAGAGACAGCGGTCCTTAGTACAGCTATATAGTACGTGTTGTAGTGGTGGTGGTGGTGGTGGTGGTGGTGGTGGTGGTGGTGGTGGTGGTGGTGGTGGTGGGGAATGGTGATTGGTGAAGGGTGTATGACCTAAGGTGTGATCCTGTGGTATTGGCTACTGTGTGTCCACTATCGATGGCTACGGGTTCTCTTTCCACTATGTAGACCGTGGCAACACCACTGACAACACGTTTCATTCATTGTATGACGTTTTATTGAGTATATACTGTCATAGACATATACATAATATACATATACATATACATACACGGTTAGACTTATATAATTACTATGAAGACTTGATGGTTTGTGGGATTGTTACATCCTCGACAGTGACCTCTAGCTTACGGTCGGTTATCGACACGCCAGTGGCTAGTACCATGGTTATTAACTTGTGGGCTTTTACACCACGACAGAGGTTACGTACAATGATGATGATGAATACTATAAAAGTCTGTAGGTATATATATATATATATATATATATAGACATTACTCTATGTCATACAACTACAAGCATACATTAAAAGAGAGAGAGCGACTAACTACCATACAGTTCGACACGTTACACTACGCTACTGTTATTCCGTTGCAAACGGTGCTTCTTAATATTCGTGGGTTTCTATCATAAAATCAATAATTATCTGAATTAATCTTTGTACTGTGCGTCTCCTCTCGTCTCTTGCTAGTACGGGTGCTTCCTCCACCACCTCCTCCTCCTCCTTCTCCTCCTCCTCCTACATAAAAGAAATACGTCTACTGTTCATCATGTGTCGATATAATGTATTCTAGTATTAGCACCACTAATTCCCGGCATGCACGCCTACGCACTTCAGCCGGTAGCACAGGTACGTCATCCTACAGAACAAATTAAAAGATACTAATATTCCACTCCATATTACGTAATACAACAACTACTACCTACTAACTCGGTTATGTTTACTAATAATAATATTCTGTTGACGACGTCATATCCGTGGCGTTCAATACTCCAGATCGCTTCCGAATGCTGGCTGGGAGTACGGGTGCCTCGTCGTACACTTCTATCTACATAACAACAACAATACTACTACTAATGTTCATATACCGTGGTTATAAGTGCATACATACTACCTACTGCATACTACCGACTACTGTTCATCACATACTACTGTTCACGGCTGTCGACGGATAGCGCAACGCACATACTTCATGATAATTTCCTGGTACGGTGCCGACAATATCGTAAATGCTAGTGATCGGCACACGTCCACGGTCACTTCCTCTACCGTGGATGGGGCGGATGCCCTCCACTCCTCCGCTATTAAGCCTGCAATGTTGTTTTGCATCTCTAAGTAACACACCTTTCTCGGATCCTCATCAACATTGGCGTCGTCCTCGATGGTCGACGTCGACGGCTTCGGGTGAGTGATGGTGTGTTTGTCGGCGATGCGCTCGCACCCCCCGTCTGGCTTCAGGACGACGGTTGACATCGGGAAGACGTAGAGTGTAGTTGGTGATGTCGTTGTTGTTGTCCTCTCGGCCTCCGTACTTTGCCTGAGTGGTGGTGGTGAAGCAGGACTGAACGTGAAGTCGTCGTCGTCGTCGTCGTCCTCGTGAGCGGGGGATGAAGCGATCGCTTCTTCGTCTACTTCATCATAATAATGAGGGGGGTTCTGATGATAACACCATCGTAGTCCGACTCCGACTCCGACTCCGACTCCGACAACTCCACCGCTCCCCACGGTAGCTCCGCCTCCTGGTTTGCTGGTGGCGAGTTGCAGTAGTCCTGCGATGTGTCGTTTGATGTCGGTGTTACGCGTGCACCCGTGCACCGGTGCTTCACCACCACTCTGGTATCTTCATCGACCGGGGCTTGGCGTTTGTATGCCTTCTGCAGCTGCGGTAGACCAGCGCTCTGTTGAATAGAAAGAACTAGTTACATTCGGCATATTCATCCGCGTCGCCCTGTATATCGTTGTATTGGGCGTACATACTCTTTCTAACCAAATCTGTCACTTGGTGACGCCATGTCATGTTCCCACACGTTGCGATGACATCTATCGATAACCACCGCAAGACGTGCATGACCATGCTGGACGATGGTACGTAACGATCCTTATCATCCTTTAAATTCATTATGCGATGCACCTCGTCACAGACAAATCGCACGCTGGCGACCTCTAGCGCCTTATAGAAGGTATTTTCGTTCGTAATGGCTTCGGATCGATCCCGTATCCTATCTAAACCACTCACCGTAGCCTCCATATCATCGCTACTGCTTATGGATATGACGTCGGCCTGTGACGCACTATCCTCCCCCTCGTCATCTGTTATTGTAATTAATGGTGGCGGTGAACAGCTGTCCACCGAGGAGGAGAATAGTATTTCCGAGCTATTATTACGTAACCATTCCATTACCTTCGAGCTTCCCTCCCTGTCGATGACGTCACTGCTTGCAGTAGCTGCAGCAGCAGCAGCAGCGACGGTAGCGACAGCCTGTCAACAGATTGATTCACACTGTGACTACTTCCAAGTCTGACACCGTGTAATTTACATACTGTCCCGCCACGCGTTTCCTAATGGTCACCATGACTTGGGCCCCCCGCAACATGTCCAGTGCTGCATACCGCTCGGCATCTGTCTTCATGTTCATGTAATCGTTAGCCGTGTATCCCAACACCTGGACAGCCTTGGCATTAAATAACGTTGCCCACACTTCACTACCGATGGCGTCTTGTAGGAGGATACGCATAGAGAACTGATACACTACACCACGCTGCCATCGATGGATCGGACACACAAAGCCATTGTTTTCAGGACTCACACGTTTGTTACACTGCTGACATGATGGATATACGATATATTTATCTTGTACAGCACATTGTACTATGGTTAACGGCCGTCTAAATATATAAGTGCCGTTACTTACCTCCTTCTCGAGTTGGCTGACTGTCATCATCATATCGGCTTGTTGGGCGGCCATTTCTTTCTCTGCTGATGCTGGTAGTAGTATCGACGTGTGCTGTAGATCGGAGTGCGATTGTGTGCCTCGTTCACTCTGCGTTGGGTTTATATACACCTCCCACTGCCTATGGCGTGCTTTCTTATCGCCGACCCTTGGTCGCGCGCGTGATGCTGCTATTGTACGCTGCTGGATGTCTGGTATCTCGCTGTACTCTGTTCATCGGTCTTGTGATCGTCTGGCGGGAGTCTGATGCAATCGAATGAACTCGCGTACTCGCATGAGTATATGTCCTAGCATGTTCTGACCGGCTTGACCACTGTATGTCAGTGCACCCCAGTATCCTTCCCGACTCTTGACCCATTCCTTCAACTCGGAATACCCAGTGTCTAACAGTCGTTTACGTAGGGTTGGATCGCGATATTTAACAGCAACTAACGCATACATTATTGAATATCGTTGTTTGTTCCAGTCTGCGCGTAACTGCTCCTTTTCTCGTATGCTCTTGCTGAGGTGTTTCGCCTGTAGACCCGTGCGCGTGGAAAGCATTTCTTCTGCAGTCTGCATGTCACCATGATGCATGCATTTCCGCCACTGGTAAGCACTTTCAACACTGGTAAATTCTCTATTCCACACATGTATCCTGCACGCGTAGAAATTTGACAAATAATGTTTACCGCCTCTAAACTGTATAGGCCGGTTCATGGTGACTTTATGACGTTAAAATGTACAGTTACTGTCTTAACTACACGCCGTTCTAGCACTGTCGAGTACTCGTAACCCCCGCTTTTTCCTTGCGTGATGGATGCCCGGTGTCGGTAAGCTGACAGTTGCCGGCCGCTTATCTGTTTTCTGATTAGTGTGGTATTGTTCCTCGGGTTACGTCAGCTGTCTGGCTTATTTCTAGCATCGTTAAAATGTACAGTTACTGTCTTAACTACACGCCGTTCTAGCACTGTCGAGTACATAACCTCCCGCTTTTTCCTTGCGTGATGGATGCCCGGTGTCGGTAAGCTGACAGTTGCCGGCCGCTTATCTCTTTTCTGATTAGTGTGGTATTGTTCCTCGGGTTACGTCAGCTGTCTGGTTTATTTCTAGCATGGTATATATAGCTGCTGCGTTCGTCGTGTCGTCATAACAACCGCCATTGCCTTCGACGACGTTCACCACTTCTATTCATAATGCCTGTCGTTCCAGTACGAGACTTTGCGGACTTTTTGGCTCTTATGGTTATTATGGGAGATTCGTTGCTCCCTCTAATGCGTAGTGTGTGAGTATTTCTTTTATTTATTTATTTATTTATTTATTCATATTATACTTTCATAGCTCTACATAACTCTACATAGCTCATACCTGTTTTCACTTTACATACTGTTCTATCGTTCCATATATAGATGCCTATGCATGTTCTCACTCTGGTTGTGTCCTTTACTTACAGCATACCTCGCTTTCACTGGGCACATGTAATGATGGAGCTGCTACAAGGCGCCGTACACCGACGGGGCTGTCAAGCGACAGTACTCTTTCGGGAGCACCTGTACGACGCCGATCTGATGACAGCGTTCACAGAGCATGTCAGCCGTTGGCGGCACGTCCTGTCCGACATCTGTCATTACGTCACTGGCTATCGCGCCCCCTCGACCGCCGCACCTGAGTCGTGGTCCGACGACGACGACGCCGCCGACGAAGCCGCTTTCCGTGACGCTTTCCGCTCTCATATGACGAATTGGGAGCCCGTCATGCACGAGTTGTTACTCCTGCATGTCCCATCACCCACACCTGTTTTCCGTCGCCTTCACAGAGGACCCATCCATTTCCCGTCACTGTTCCGTCGCCGTCGTTCGGTGTCCCTCCGCATTGCCGTGGCACGCAAAATGACTGCCCGTTGCGTTCGGCGTTCGTTATTGACGGCATTCAATACCTCTTCCTGAATGAACACTTCTACCCACGAACATTTTATAACTTCTTTTTCCTTATAACTACTACCGTTTACTTTTCTATTTGTACTTGTGCTTTTTCGTGTATTAAATTTTGCATCACCGTCTTGTATTGCGTTCTTGTTCCAACTGCGTGTTGGCATATTATATTTTACACATAGTCCATTTTCGTCCTGCTACATTTTATTTAACGAACGGTCCGGTCCGATTTCCGTCGTCCAGCGGTTATATTATAGCCATGCATGTCGGCTAATTAATAACTATTACATCTTCGCCTTATCTTTACCGGTTTTACTTTTATCACGTCTTATGTTCACTCCATATAACCGGCTATAACATACCTCGGTCCCACATCAATGTCGTCACTGCCACATAGTTGCTGTTTTTTCACTGATTAGCTCGGCTCCCTTGCTACATTGTACAGATTGGCGTCCTTTGATTTCGCGCTACGGCTCACAGCTGGATAAACGCTTCGGCTTACAGTTAACTCCAGTCGTTCGGGCGTCCAGTTGGTATTAGCTAGCCACTCGGACTGGTCACTCCGTCAGGGTCAAGGTCACGGTCACGTGTTTACGTGGGTGGGTGGGTGGGTGGGTGGGTGGGTGGGTGGGTGATATTACGTGTATTTTCTTTGTTCCTATGTCCACTATCGATGACTACTGGTCAATGTTCGTTCCTCCTCCAGTCGCTAGGGGGCGCTTAAGTTACGCACGCTCGGCTACGACCGCCAGGGGGCGCTCTGAGGCGCTCTGATTGGCTGCGCGCTCTCAGAAGCGGTGGGCGATATTAGGGTGTTTTGCCTTTGATGTTCCTTTGATGTCTGGTCACGTGACTTTGCACATAATTTACGTACTCAGAAACTTCCACTTACTACTTATGCCGATACCATGGGCTTTTAATTTAAGTAGTAATCTTTGATGTGGCACTTTGTCAAAAGCTTTCTGAAAATCTAAGTAGATAATATCTACTGGCGATCCCACGTCTATCCAATTAGCGATTTCTTCCAAAAAACATAACATATTTGTTAAGCATGACGTCGCTTTAAGGAATCCATGTTGAGATGAATTTAATAATGTATGCTTAACGAGGAAGTCCACCATATGGTATTTAATTAATTTTTCCAATAATTTACAAATCACTGACGTTAAACTCACTGGTCTGTAATTTTCTGACTTATTTCTCGAACCCTTTTTAAATAATGGTATGATGTTTGCTTCTTTCCGTTCAAACGGAACAACTCCCTCTTTTAATGACAAGTTGAATACTCTTGCATATGACTACACAGAGTGCACTACACAGTCAAGTTTTGGTAGTGCAATTCTCAACATGCACAATGTGCAAGTGCCGGTTTCACAATTCGTCCGTAACGTACGAAGGAACTGATGTAGACGTTTGACGTAGACCACCTAACTCAGCACAATTATATAAAACAAGCAATTGTACGTAACTACTGTTCTGAGTTACGTAATCTACGTCAAACGGCCACATTGGTGCCTTCGTAATATCCTTATTCACAAGGGAGTGTGTCTTAATGTACGAACCATTCCCGTGGGACTCCGATCAGGCCTGCAACATTTAGTCCCTATACATTCGAAACTGACGGAGATATGAGGGAACTACTTTATAATAAAGAATAGCCGAGTTGCCCAGCGTTACACGGGAGATAAGGCAAGAGCTTGTGAGTCCTTCTTCTACCGAGTCAAGTTTGTGTAGGGCAATGTCAATGGTATTGAAAACTTCACGCCCCAAAAACCATGTACAATTGCCGGTTTCACGAAACGTCCGTGTGGACGATTGACGAAGACCACGTTGTAATGTTATAAACACGCATAGTGTTTGTTGCTAGGGGCCGGGTGGATGAGATAGGGAAAACACCGATCTCGCAGGTTCAATCGGTTAGTGGTCTCCTTATCTATAGTACGTTGAAATTATGGTTGAACAAAAATAATAAATCCACAGTAAGTGTGCGTAAGTCTGTTGTTGACTGATTAGCTGCCCTATTTTAGCTGCCAATGGGCTCAGTGCATTGGAAAAAAGAGTGTTAAATGCGCAGTGTCTATGCCTACGGCAACGCCTATAGTAAACAAAACTACACGAAACCATCGACAGCACCGTATACTTAGATTTAGACATCGCATTGTAGTCAGTTAGTCAGTTCTATAGTATAAACTAGACGACCAAACATTCCAGCTGAAATGTACTGAAATGATGTACAATGCAGAAACAAACAGTTCTGGTTAACATTCTATATATATTTTTTTTATATGTACTCGAGTTTCCTAAATTCGTCTTCGACTCGTGCACCGTTTGTTTTGTCAGCATATGAAAGGTTAGTGCAACTATCCGACTTTTATTTTCATAAATAAATTCTTATTTTGTTGTGATACGATGCCCACAACTGCAACTGTCAGTTCAGCATAAACAGTGACCTCCAATGACCAACCGCTAGTTGCAGAACGATAAAACACCGCATTGCCACGGAATTGTGCGACGTGCGAATTTGGGACATGTAACCATACAAACATGTGTTTTTATTTTGCATACTTTCGGATATCATGAATATTTCTTGTTCTGCTAAAAATACAAATAACCCAAAAACTATTTATGCAAGAAATGTGTTTTACGTGTGAGATTGGGACATGTAACCATACAAACAAGTGTTTTTATTTTACATACTTTCGGATATCATGAATATTTCTTGTTCTGCTTAAAATACAAATAACCCAAAAACTATTTATTTATGCAAGAAATGTGTTTTACGTGTGAGATTGAGCCATCGAATGAGTTTAACAATAAAACATGTTAGAACACAAATAAATCTTATTTGGATCAGTAACACACCTACATATTTTGATGAGAACTTTGAAGTTTATATGTTGTTGGTAAATAGTTAAAAGTGGCCTAAGCCTAAGGCTAAGTGTAGCAACCAAAACTGCTATGGCCATAGAAATAAAATTCCAATTTATTTGTATACAAAAAACAAGTGCAGTGCCAGTGTAATACACCATATTTGGATTCCCTATTCAAATGGCTTAATGTTTAAAAAAAAAATTTTGATGGACACTTCACATTACAACACAATGTCAACTAGGTGATTTTATACCTATTCCATCTGAAGTAAGAAAACTATCAAATGCAAGAAAAAAATCTCCTGAATAAATAGTTCTAGATTATATTAATCACGTGCGTCTAACTTGAGAAGTTTTCAAAGTATGTATATGGAATTTGCTGAAAAAGTAGATATATTGGTACACATTGTCTATGCAAAATTCTACAATTTTTACTTATACAAAGTAAATTTGACAGAAAGTGGAAATGGTCATAACTCAGAAATTAATTTAGGTACATCCCTATGGTTTGACATGTGTGGTTACACAGACCAATACATTAATTGGTAAACTGTTGATAGAATAAAAAAATGCGAGTGCCACAAGAATTTCTTATTTTGATTGATTTGAGACATAATGCTCCATTGTCAAATTTGTCTTGTCATGTCTGTTATGTAGACCTATGAGGATGTGTAATTATAATGGATGTATGTAAATTTTGTGGTGTAATTTAAAATCCGGGTGTTAGTCAAATCTTAATTGCAGTTGAATTGATCCAAACATTGTGCGACTTATAAGAATTGATTTGATAAAATCAAAACATATTGATATGGAATTTAATTGGAATTGGAAACTCTGCAAATTTAGCTGAATTTAATTAATTGTTCATTTCATATAAAAAGTAAATGTTTTGAAATAAATTTACATAAATTTACACATATAAACAAAGAAATATATTATAATTTATTTATTCTTCAGACTTACTTTCACTTTTCAATTACAAGGTGTGATGATCTTATTTGGAAATCAAAACAGAAATAGCACCTGCTCTAAGTAAACATGTCATTTGTAGGACAACACAATAAAACTTAAGGTAGGTGTAGATGGCGTCATCCGCGTAGATCGGATTACGTTGGCGCGACTTGCAAAAACTCTACTCGGTCCCGGATCTCCTACTCACCGCACCGATCGCGCGCGAGATCGGGATCGGGAAGGGAGCTGAGATCGGTGCGCTTGCAAAAGCTCTCTATTGTCGTCTTTCCACGGGTGCACTGAGGGATCGGTATGCATGTTGAGCGATTATGGGTACATTAGCACACGTTGGTAACGGCTATAATTGATCGAATGCCATATTTCTTTCCTAGGGGCAGGGTGCGTTTTGGCTCATACGTAATCCCCCAGTCAGTGACAGTGACGTTATCAGTGATTATTTGTTATGGTGTGGACCATAGTTTAATTGGAAGTCATTGAGTTTTGCTGCATTTACAAATTCCTTCGAAATTGCACAAAGATGCCAGTCCGGCAATGTGTTCAAATAATTCTTCATTTGTGGATGTTTTTGCTCTTAATCTTCTCAGTTTTGTCCTAATTTAGCACACTGCATGTTTGCTTCATTGACACATAAAAACCTGCGTGCACAATTAATTAAAATAATTACTGAATAATAATGCCTGTGTATCATTCTTGTGGTAAACAGCTGCTATTTAGTTTATGCAACATCATGGCCTACTTCATAGCCGTATCATATACACATCTTTACCTAAGCTATTAATATATTTACCACGTGAGGTGCATATCTTATATTCTGCTAATGGCAGACAATCACACCTTCAATAGGTAGTTGTCACTGTCCTACTGACATGCATCGTAAACTAAATACCCATTAATACGTGGTCTCAACAGCAGCCTTAAAACATGTTACCTGCCCGGCACTATTTGTCCACAGTTGATTTCTAATATTCTCCCTTCCTTTTCACTCACTTCACTTCCACATTTCTCACAGTTCTCATCCATGTAGTTAACCGACATTCTAGTTTATGTCCCTGCCATTGCATTTGGTATGTTTAGTTGTTGTGTTGGGTTGCTGCCTCTATATTCTGGCTAACACACCCCTGGCACAAAACACACACTATACATAAGTAACAACCTACATTTGTGACCAATCATACAAGATTTTTCAGCTCAGTGACACCGATTTGACGAGGGCTGGATTGGCCTACGACATTTATAAGTCGTGAAAGTCGTATAGATTGTCTCCTTGTCGTGTCTTCGTCTCACGCTCTACGAGATGATGAATGGAATCAGCACTCAGGCTAAATAATTTGAAAGTGATATGTTCTTTGAATATTACATCACAAGAACCAGAACGCCAAGCTTTGATAACGAATAGGGCAGATACGGCACAAGTCGATGGTTCAATAATCAGAATTTCATTAATTCTGCAGTTACTGCCTATTGTTTTTGACCGGCTCTGTAAGTTAACTGATCATTGTTGCAACACGGTGAAGCACAGCCGCTGTCGCTGACACTACCGCTACCGCTACCACTAATACTGCTACAGCTACCACAACACCACCGCTGCCTCCGGCAACACGACAACCGTATATAGTCCGCACTTGCTTGAATTACAAAGGGCGCCCCTTTGTGAACTGCACTGACGTCGCGACTGGGGCCAAAGACGCGTGCCTCGCGTTGCTCGTGCGTCCTGCTGGTTGCCCGTTGTATAATGCAGTGTATCAGGCGTGTCACATTCTCACGCCATCGCCATCAGTCATAGCGTCCATTACACAAATATGCCTTTGTTGGCACAACTATGACACATCATTACCCGATGTAACCAACCGTTCACACTACGAATGCAAGCACCAACATTCTCAATGACTAGCCAACAAAGATGTCAATGCCTTTACTCGTAAAAGTAAAAACGTGCGTTCTTATATAACGCAGTATGCATTCCTTAGGACTACTCCAAGCGCTTTACACTTCACACTTCATTCCAACGCCATCTCGACTTCTCTGGGAAGCATTCAGTCATGCGGAAATTACTGTGCGAAAGCTATTCTTTCGGATATCTACCTCTGAATGTTGCCAGGTATTCATTTATACAGCTGAGTGAACTGTGACAACATGGGATGAATGAACATTTCGAAACGGCGACAAGAGGATTCGAACCCGGGTTATTTCGAATTAGTGCCCGACGTTATGACGGCTACGCCAGTGCGCCCCACACAATGAATGCGTTGTTCACATTGTTCAACTTTGGCCTCTTGACAGATATTTGTTTGTTATCTAATCAGCTAACTGCAGTGAAACCGTCCGGTAATGTGTTCCACACACACACGCACGCACGCACGCACGCACGCACGCACGCACGCACGCACGCACGCACGCACGCACGCACGCACGCACGCACAAACGCACGCACAAACGCACACGCACACGCACTCGCACACGCACACGCACACGCACACGCACACGCACACGCACACGCACACGCACACGCACACGCACACGCACACGCACACGCACACGCACACGCACACGCACACGCACACGCACACGCACACGCACACGCACACGCACACGCACACGCACACGCACACGCACACGCACACGCACACGCACACGCACACGCACACTCAATTGTTTATACACAGACGGTACATATTTGCCGGCGTGTGGATTACCTGCTGTTGGGAATATGCAGATTGTGTCAAGACCTCTAGTATTGATTATCAATTCTGAGATCATACGAATGTAATCTCGGGATCTGACACATGCATAATATTATAATATTTATCTTCAACCACAGATAGACTTTACCTTTTTGAGTTGACGCAAACAGTTATCGAACCAAGTTTGTTCATTATCGCAAACATCTCTTGCCTGCAACAAGTTGGATGAATGGCGTCGTACGTGTAAGTTCATGTTTCGCCGCCCATTTTCATTGACATCTGAACGGCTTATTGTTGTTGCGATAACCATGGTTCTACCCCAGGGCGTAATTATTCGTTTACCTTTATCCGAGAACGCCAAGGTATCCGTTAGCCGTTTGTGCAGTTGACAAATTGAAATCTCTCCCACAGCTCAGTGAGCGTCCTGTCAACGCTGTGTGGACACACATTCTTTTCAATCTAATCGCTCGTCATCAAATGATGAAAGTAGTTTTGACGTAATTATGATAAACGATCGCCCGCTTCCAGCTATGCTCGCTGCACAGCGGTGCATAGTTATGTATCAAAGTGTTTATCTGCATGCCCATTTTCACGTGTGTACGTGCGTGTGTTCGGCTGTGTTTTGTGTATGAGTGTGTTTATGCGTTCGTTCGTTCGTGCGTGCGTGCGTGCGTGCGTGCGTGCGTGCGTGCGTGCAAGTAATTGCACAATAACAACGACGACCCATTATTATTGACTTTGGCAACTAATGGTTACCTATTTAATCATGTTAACATGGCGTGCTATCTGAGTTACGAATGACACATATTTGACCTTAGTTAAACTGCATCATAAAATAATATTTAGGCGAAAGATAAAGGTGACATGACGAACATGTTGATTTTCTAGTGTGCAAGAGTGGTCTTATAAAACAACAACGGTTTTAATGCCACGTCATCTTTACTTGTCGCTGACACAACACAGGCTGTGAAAATGAGTTCAGAAAAAAACTAATCGGTACGTTTTAAATCATGAGGTCGCATGTGTTCACACACTAACCTACAACATGCACGTTCCATGAGAGCAAGTACATCGGTAGGCATGTGCGTTTCAATACCATATAATGCCTAATAAAATGTAACTGAAACAAATATGTAATCATTGTCGTAAGATAAATTACATGTGTAATTGCTACTGGTCCTGCACAGTGCGCACAAACAGCAAATGCGTGAGTGAGTGAGTGAGTGAGTGAGTGAGTGAGTCGGTGAGTGGGTGAGTGGGTGGGTGAATTAGTGAGAGAGTGAGTGAGTGAGTGAATGAGAACACGGCGACTTGGGAATTCAGAGAGATTACCGGACACTTGACATGTGGGTGGGTGAGTGGGTGAGTGAGTGAGTGTGTGAGTGATTGATTGATTGATTGATTGAGTGAGTGAGTGAGTGAGTGAGTGAGTGAGTGAGTGAGTGAGTGAGTGAGTGAGTGAGTGAATGAGTGAGTGATCATGGTGATTGGTAAACACTGGTGACTTGGATATTCATATAGATTACAGGAGATTTGACTTGTGGGTTGGTGGGTGGTTGAGTGAGTGAGTGAGTGAGTGAGGGAGTGAGTGAGTGAGTGAGTGAGTGAGTGAGTGCGTGAGTGAGTGAGTGAGTGAGTGAGTGAGTGAGTGAGTGAGTGAGTGAGTGAGTGAGTGAGGGAGTGAGTGAGTGAGGGAGTTAGGAGTTAGTGAATTAGTGATTTGGAAATTCAGAGTGATTACTGTAGATCGATTTGTGGGAGGGTGAGTGGGTGAATGGGTGAGTGAGTGAGTGAGTGAGTGAGTGAGTGAGTGAGTGAGTGAGTGAGTGAGTGAGTGAATGAGTGATCATGGCAATTGTTGAAAACCTCGACTTGGGAATTCAGAGAGATTACTGGAGACTTGACATGTGGGTGGGTGGGTGGGTGGGTGGGTGGTTGAGTGAATGAGTGAGTGAGTGAGTGAGTGCGTGAGTGAGTGAGTGAGTGAGTGAGTGAGTGAGTGAGTGAGTGAGTGAGTGAGTGAGTGAGTGAGTGAGTGAGTGAGTGAGTGAGTGAGTGAGTGAGTGAGTGGGTGAGTGATTGGTTAACACTGGTGACTGGGAAATTCAGAGAGATTACAGGAGATTTGACTTGTGGGTTGGTGGGTGGTTGAGTGGGTGAGTGAGTTAGTGTGTTGTGTTACGTCGCCTCGCCCTTTGTACTTATTACAAACTATTCGTGGTCTATTTCTATAGCATAGGCGATATTGTGTCGTCAAACCTGACTGACTTGTTGACATGCCTGTGCGCCCTAGCAATCAGTCAGCCCGCTTGTTATTATAAAGTTTGCAAAAACCACCGGAGTGTAAAAACTTGTAAGCACTTTCCAGAAAGTGTTTGTTGTCAGTGGAGAAACCACACACAACACGAACGCGCGCACACGCACGCACGCACATACGAATGCACACACACACGCACACACGCGCACACGTACGCGCACGCACACATGCAAGTGCATATGCACACATATGCACGCACCCGTGCACACACGCGCTCACGCACTCACGCACGTACATACCAATGCACACACACGCACGCACGCACACACACACGCATACACATAAACATGCATATGCACACAAATATACGCATCCACGAACGCACGCACGCATACACGCACGTATGCACGGATGAATGATTCGGAAGATGCTATACCAAGCAAAGTACTGAACTTTGCAGACACAACACTATTAAGAAAGGTTAAAAGTGATGCAGATGAACAGCGTTTACACGATGACCTAACCTAGACAAATTGGTAAAATGTTAGCAAAGGGCTTACATATAGGACATGGAAACATGGGCAAAGAAAATAACTAACATGTGAGATGCTGGGTAGAACCATAAAAGGAAATGACTTCGGAGTAACATTTATTTCTGACATGAAAGCTGCAGAGCAATGTGGGATTGCTGCTTCAAAAGGTAATCAAATATTAGGACTAATAAGAGAACATGTAATATTATATAGAAACTGCTAATCGTACCCATGAACAAATCAGTAGCTAGGCCTCATTTGGAATGTTGTATACAAACATGGAGGCCATATCGTAAGGATGACATATAAAAACCAGAAAGAATACAACGAAGAGCAACTAAGTTGATTTCAGAACTACGAGACCTTAGTTATGAAAGTCGCTTAATAAATACCCGGTGAATAAGAGGAGACCAAGTTACGTGTTTTTAATATTTAATAGCTATGAGGAAATTGATAGGAATATGTTCTTCATAAGTTAAGAAGGCAGTAGAACCAGAGGGCACAAAGCAGAAGTAGTTAAGGAACGGTGATGTTTGGAAATGAGAAGTATTCATTCTGACAGAGGGTGGTAATTGAATTGAACAAATTGTCAAATGATTGTGTTGATGCTGGTAGTGTGAATATGCTTAAATATTAAATTGACAGATATCTGGGCTGATGGCCAAACATGAATGAATAATTGTTGGATTCTCGCCACTTGCTACCTGGAAATTATAGATTTGGATGGCAATCTTGTTTAATATTGATAAATCTAAATTGTATCTTAATAAGCATTTGCTTGACAAATGTGCTGTCGCTACCTGACATGATGCGGCCGTTATATAATGCAGTGTATCAGACGTGTCAACATCTCTCGCCATCGCCATCAGTTATAGCGTCATTACACAAATATTCCTTTGTTGGCACAACTATGACACACCCTAAGCAACTTGAAGAGGTGATCGGATCATCATCATTACCCGATGTAACCAACCGTTCACACTATGAATGCAAGCACCAACATTCTCGATGACAAGCCGACAAAGATACGAGTGCATTAAGTAGTGAATACGTTGTTCAACTGTGGCCCCTTGACATAGATGTGTTTGTTATGTAGCTAATATGTTCAGCTAACTGCATTAAAACCGTCCGGTAATGTGTTCCAATAATTTTACATCTGTGGACGTTTTTGCCCTGAATCAGTTCTGCTTTTTCCTAATTTTGCCCACTGCATTTTTGTTTGACTCACTAAGTGTCAAAACCTGCGGGCATAATTAGTTTAAATAATTATTGTATTATAATGCCTGTGTATGAGTCTTATGGTTAGCAGCTGTTATATCGTCTATACAATATAATGGCCTACTTTATGGCCACACCATACACACACATTTATCAGAACTATTAATCTTATCTACCACGTGAGTTGCATGTCTTATATTCTGATAATGACAGACATTCACATAATCAATGGGTAGTTATTATTGTCTTACTGACACGCATTGTAAAATAAAAACTCAATACTACGTGGTCTTACCAGCAGCCTTAAAACATGTTACCTTCCCGGCATTATATTTCCACAGTTGATTTGTAATATTCCCCCTTACTTTTTACTCACTTCACTTCTATATTTTTCACAATTCCCGTCCATGCAATTCATCGACATCCTAGTTTATGTCCCAGCCATTGCATTTTGTATGCTTAGTTTTGTGTTGGGTTGCTCCATCATACCTCACAGAAATCACACGTACCTCACACAAATCACATATACCTCACACAAATCACACATACTACACACATGTAACACTCTACATACCCTAAATGCACTACAAATACCCACTACTCTAACTAAACTAAAACAAATATGCATCCACACGCGCGCACAACCATGCTCAATTTTAAGTATCTTCCGTAATTTTTTTTACATTTTGTGTTTGTGTGTTTATGTGTTTGTGTGTTGGTATGTTGCTATGTTTGTATGTCGGTATGTTGGTATGTTCGTATGTTGGTATATTATGGTACTCGTAGACGTTTTGCATCTCGGTCTCCAAACTTTCAGTGGTTCATCTACGACTTCAAGGTGATGGTTTGGCCAGGAAATTAATAATTGAACTCACAGATAGGTGCACAATCGCTCAAATTACCAGGAGTAATGTCGTTGGGTATCACAATAGGACAATGCCCTGTATAAGTTGTTTAAAGTGTTATAAGTTTATCTTGTTGACAATAAAGCACTCGTGACTTTTCAGGGTGTGGAAATGGTTTTGGCAGAAAATCAATACCTGCATCCACAGAGGGATGACAAATGACTGAAGTTTACGAATGTGAACCCTGTGGAATATTGTTGAATTGTAAAAAAAAAATTTAGGTATCCATCTCATTTTATGAAAAATAAAATGTCACCAATAGAAGCCTGATGGCTAATATAGGGGAAATGTATTATTATATTGCTTACGTCATCATTACTATGGTAATTTGAAGAGTGTTTGTTTGATTGTTTTGTAATATAAAACTTCCATAGTTTGTCAACATGACGTTTTTGATTAAGCACAATCCAAATATGGTAACACAGTTTGTTGTCATACTTTACAAAAAATTGCCTACAGTTTTCTGAAATTGGCACTGGTCTATGATACACGGTTAGGGTTACTGACTCGAGCGACCGACAGTCTGCTGTCAGAG
>OY759269.1:28933800-29003800 GCA_963662155.1 Lamellibrachia columna
TTACATTATTACAAATAATAGCATCATGTGGTAAATTTATTTTTGTTGCCTTAGCATAACCATTAATACAGTTGTAACTAAATTGGTCCCAGCTGATTTTTTTACTTTCATGGATTGGGGAACCCCCAACCTCGGGCACTAGCTCCAGGGAAACTTAAATGCACACAGGAATGTGGTGTGATGTACACGAATTGTACAAAACATATTTTATATCACATCATGAATGTCACTGGTTGACACACAATGATCCAACCATGAGGTTGAATCCCATCTCTCACTCAAATAAGTAAAGGTATTGGCAGGCAATAACAGCTCACTAGACCAGTTATTTTCATCACAGAACTGATTCAATGTCACTTATAGCCGAGTTCCAGTCCCCCACTATAGAAATGCATGTAGTGTTCAGGTCCTCTATTATTGCTTTTAAAGTATCAAGATGTTCTACAAAGAGGTCTTCATGATCATGAGATTCAAAGGGCATGTATACACATAGTAAAACATATTTCTGGTTATTATAGTTAATTTCTATCCCAGTTAGCCAGTCAATATCCAGATGTAAACATGCAACATGTGTATCAAGGCAAGTTCGCCACAGTATGGTCACTCCTCCTGGGTTATGACTTTTGCATAGGCGATCCCTATAATCTACTGTAGTTACCCCTGTGCCATGAAAGATCTTGTTTACTGAACTAAGTTTCTTGGCGACATACAATATCAATGTTATCATTATTCAATATGTCCAGCACACACAGTCTATGATGTAATTTTGAGGCATAATTTGGTAAGCCCCTACAGTAAAATGAAATAACTTTCATCACTGAGAGTCCGTAAGATTGCTCCTACTAGCAGCTGATAGTTTCACATCAGTGTTTGTGCCATCACGCCTGTGTTCTCGGGTATGATTTCTTCACCACCAGATGTATGCACCCTCTGGCCATAGCGTTGCAGACAAGAATACCTTCGGAAGTGGGGAGTTATATGTGATGTGAAAAAAAACTACATCTCAGTAGACTTCACCTGTTCTACCACAACGTCAAGGGTCAACGAGGAGTCCAGATAAGCATTCAGCAGCACAGATGTTAAGTTTGGATCAAGACGAGAATAAAATACATTTGCCCAGCAGAGATCTGACAGTTTAGCAGCTCATATTGCCACATTATTTGCACTGCCAACGATTGCTGAACCTTTCTGCACTGACTTGGTAGGCACAGTCCTGTGTCTCTTACGAACTGTCTTCCACATATATATATATATATATATATATATATATATATATATATATATATATATATATATATATATACACACACACATGTATAACCAATGCTAGTTGCTGATTAGCCAGTCTGTGTAACAAAGCATTTGATACAATTCAAGTACTGTTATAAGAATAACACCTAATAAGTGTATGAGCTCTAAAATGACTCATTTCGATTGGTGCTAAGTGTAATGGCATACACAAAAGGCTCGTTAGTTTCATAGCACAATCTTAAAGCAAAAGGAAAGGCAGTATTTATACCGTATAGGCCCACTAACAATCAAACATGGCTTGCATACCATCAATACCATTATGGCTTGCATACCATCAAGGCTTTTATACCACCAATACCATCAAGGCTTCTATACCACCAATACCACCATGGTTTACATACCATCAGTACCACCATGGTTTGACTACAAATCTCTTGTTAAACGATCAAGTCTCTTCTTTATCATCTGCTTATACTGCTTCAGTCTTTTCATGTTGTTTAATTTCGTCTTTATGGTGGTCAAATTGTGTCGTATCTTTTGATTCTTTTTTGAATGCTTCTATCTCAGTCTTTCCTGTTGAAAGAAATGTTAATGCAACAATTGAGCAGAAAAAAAACAGTTGTTAGAGTGAATCAGTTGCACCTATTGTCCTCTTGTATGGGTTACCTTAATATTGTTTAATTAATCAAAACATCACTCAATGTAATCTTCCAATGTATATTTTAAGAGTAGCACAATACAATTTTGAAGCAGATGTATCATAACAACCATCCAAGCGTCATCAAACTTCATGGTGCATTATTTTTATCACCCATATTAATGTAAACTGTTAGTAAACATATTTTTTCACCAGTCCATGAAATAAATGTGTGTTTAATAGTAAAATGCTAGCATGAAACTTTATTAGTTATGTTTTATTAACTTTAATAGATCATAGGCCCAAAATATTGCATTCTGTTAATTTTACAATAATATATATTGTGCCTAAATAAGAGGAAAACTTATCTGTTGTATACAATTACAATAACTGACCAGGTAATGACTCTCCATCATACTCTTTTCAAAATATGATGTGGTTAGCATAGTCTCCTCACTCCACCGTGTGTATGGCCTTTCCGGAGCTGCAAGGGAAAACAACAAATGTGACTTGTGGGAAGCATTTTACAATAAAAGTAATTCAAGGTATACAAGTATATATATTTTAGCATGCTAGATTCACAAGAAAATGTGCATCATCGATTGGTCATATTGTAGGCCTTTTTATATGCCTTATAATGCCATTTTAGTTTATGATTGCTCATACGTTGGTAGAATTATGTCATGTGCAATTTGGACACTTCATATACAGATTAAATGTCAACTGAAGACATTATAATCACCTCTGAATGACTCCAGTTGCTGCTCATTTGTGGCAGTCGAAGTCCCTCCAAAGCCTACAAATGTCATGTGCAAACATTTTAGTATTAAGCAAACACAAGCAAACAGCTAGCCTACAGATACTATATGTAGATAGACACACAAATATGCTTAAGGCTCAAGTAATCAACGTGTATGATGTACCCTACCCCATTCTAACACGAAACATCTGCAATCACCACCTGTTCATTGGTGGATATGTGGGTGGTGGCAAAAATGCAGAAATATGGTACACCTCTATCTACCACCACTTGCACAACAGCATTCCCATTCTTTTCATATGGCACCAGTCTACATTTCCTGTGTGATGGCTCAGTGGCGTCTACACTGGATTCGATTAAGCCAATACATAATATTATAGTAATAGACACTTAAGTAAGGACTAAATAACCATATGTCTGAAAACAGAGGAATTAATAAATAGTATAATTTATAATTCTCACAAGACATGATGATATCCATTAACTAATCACATACAATCATTAGTACAATGTAATGCATATGAACTAACCAGAACTCTCTTGAACAACGAAGTGGTACATGTTGTACCCTCCTTTCTACTTCTTCTGTGCAGCTAAAGCTTTTTGCTTGCCAAGCAATTTCCCTGCCTCTGGGTGATCTTGCGTTACAACTGTTCCAAAACCTGACACACAGAACAAGTACAGAATTTATTTTATATCTACTTGTTAGTTAATGTAATTCCACTAATAATTATAACATATATATATATATATATATATATATATATATATATATATATATATATATATATATAAATGTGTGCGGTAAATAAAATAAAAACATGATTGTATCAAAATAATGTTACAATCAGGCATGGAGTCAGTGTTTTCCTTTAATAAACCACTGGCGCAATTTTCTTTATTGTAGTTGTAAATCACTGCGTTGTATCAGTTTTAACATAATTTAGATTTGCCATCCAAGCCAAAGGCCCGGATGGCAAGTGGACAAGGAAGCCATTGACTTATCGTACAGTCCAACAGTGTTCATGTACGTCTGACCCGCCCTCCTGAGATGTGTCAACCTAGTTTTTAAGCATATTCACCCTGCTAGCAGTTACACAATCTGTAGACAATTTGTTCCATTCATTTATTGTCCTTTGTGAGAGGAGGTGTATACCCAGCAATGTTGTTTAAGACTTCAATAAACATTTGATTCCAGTATGATTGCATTTATAACCAGCTGGAATAGATGCTGAGGTGATGTATGATGTGCAGCAAATACAAACCGGTCTTAAAGCCATCCTTATCAGATCCCAACTGACACCACGAAAGCGCTTCTTCAATGGGAGATTTCTTCTGAAATATCAGGAACACCAATCATAATGAATGTGGTTTATACGATATTATATCAAGCACATAACATATTATCAAAAAAGCCATCCTTATCAGATCCCAACTGACACCACGAAAGCGATTCTTCAATGGGAGATTTCTTCTGAAATATCAGGAACACCAATCATAATGTGGTTTATACGATATTATATCAAGCACATAACATAATTTTTTATAAAATGCACACATGTGCATGTAGGTTACTATTATCATACGACGGACAATAGCAGATGATAGAAATATTCTGATAGACATTGATAAATTTAATACATTACTCTATACAATGTTACCTTATTTTTGTTAGATTCTGCTCAATAGAAAATGTATGTAGCCTACAGGTGCCCGGGAAATGACACGGCGTAAATACAGAAAATTTTATCAACACCTTGTTATACAAAATCTATGTCTTCAAATTGTCACCATATTATATCACCAAACAAATTTTACAAGATAATCTAGACAATTAGGTAAAATTGTATATATTATATCAAGAAAAAAATGCAATGATACCCTAGTACAAAGGAACAAATAGGACTAATTTGTAATCAAAATTATTGATTTAACAAATTGGAATGATTTAAACAAATCAACGCTGCCTGTTAAAAGCAAGGCCAAGGCCAAGGGCTTTAGACAAATGATGTGTAAACATAATACTATTCAGTATTACTGTCTTCATGATACATCAAAATAGGTCAAACTAAATCATTTTCATCAAGTAATAATTATCGGGGAAAGTAAACAAGGATCGAGTGATATGTACACATTAAATGCTTTTTGCTTTTTTCAATGTCTGGACATATAGTAATGTTATAGAGTGGCGTCTTTTGGCGAAGTCGTTCGACTAAGGCTAAGCGTAGCAATTTTGTGCCAAGTTTTCGTCGTTCGATAATTGTAAATATTTAATTCAAAAACAACTTTTCTAACAAATTGAATGCACTTAATCGATGAAATAATTGTTAATGATTTTGAATATCAATATCTTGTGCGAAGTTTTTTAAAGGCATATTGCATTAAATAGATCAAAAATTACCCTAACATGGCATCGGCAACGCCAACGAGCATAATTTACATAAACATGACATCGTGGGTACATTTTCCATTACACATAGGCTACTGAACACTTTATTATTTAATTTATTGCACATTAGATAATGGTGTTCGGTAATTGAAGACATGTGGTTATAGTTCACTATCTCGCCATTGTACTGTGTGAATTATCAGCACAATTAATAACAGACTTGTGTAAACAGCGGAAGAAAATCTAAACAAACGGCCCCTGCTCCCTGACGTTTAACGTTTCCCATTAAATGTCTAGGTCAGTTTTATGAAATATATGCGTAATCGCTTAATTGTAATATATCATAATCACAGCTACTGTTCATAAGATCAGAAACTTACCAATCGTTGTCCGTACGACATTTCTGCTAACGAATTCGCAAAACAAACGAAAACGCCAAGACCGGAAAATATGACGGGTGACCTATATTCCGAGGAACCGACGCATGCGCATCAATCGCTTTGAAAAACTTGAACACTTGTCTTGATGCGGTAAATTTTAACTAAAAAACAAAATACGTCAAATTCTCAGGTTTATTCGGGCAACATGTAAATGAAGGTTGTAGTTTGCAAATCATGCAATATAATATTAAGTGCACACACAGTTTACGCTAGTATAACACAATATTGCCCAACGCATATGTACAGGCAATAATATCGAACACAAAAAGTATCAGCACACAAATCTGCAGTCCGTGTAAATATAAAAATAGAGGCTAAAATGCATAATTAGTTGCAAAATTCCGCAAAATAGCACTCATTAAATGTATATGACTAAGAAAAACGTCAATATATACACTAGGGGAATGTGTGTGGAAGGTTAAAATATTGCCTGTACACGTATATGTACAGGCAATGTGGCGATTTTTGCCATTGGCATTGAATGTACAGGTAATGTGGTATGTAGACTAATATATATATATATATATATATATATATATATATATAAATATATATATATATATATATATAATCACTTGATTTCGTATTTCGTTCAAATGTGATATGGTCACTTTAGTTTTAAGCACTACATATCACAACGTAAAGCAATTGCTGTTTTAAAAAACCGGGACCACCAGTTATTCATGTTGTTGACAATACGTTCAAAAATAACATGGACATATAGCTGCTTGTCAGTAGAACTTGGTCAAGCTAGTTATGATATTTTCTATATTATTATTGACCACTAACACTTTTAAAATTTCAAGTATGTCACATTTGCTTAACGCTAAACAGCTCAACTATACATTGCGATGCCGTGATACGATTACGAACTGTGAACCGCAGCTGACATCTAACTATAATCGAGTTAACGTATGTTTGTATTTTAATGTTTTCCTACTAGACGGATCGCCAAACTTTCAGGGATTAATCTACGACCCCACTAATGAAACGAGGCGCCTTTATTTTTTCTAAATACCTCTTATATCAAGGGTTCTTAGTGGTTTGTATGGTAAATCAAATGTTCAATACGTAAAACGTTAATTTCCAACAATCGCAGAAACTACGCGCTCGCGCGGCGAAAGATGGCGGGTTTGTATTACGTAAAACGTTGACTATAGGTTGCTCGGTGTGTATGTAGCGCCCTCTGGCACATAACATCGAACATTGCTATCATTGTCACGTACGAACTACCAAGTAGTTGTAGTGGGGACCTGCATTTTTGCTAATATGAATAATTACGTATGGGAATGTGTATTTATTCTTTAGCAACAACAAAAGCAATAACAGATGCATCATCGTCGTCAACTTTCAGCTGCTGGTTGCGCAGTTGGTGTCGGGAAGACCGTCGCAGCGATGTCGGCAGAAGTTTACCAAATACAACATCCGGGTGAACCAGGAAGGCACATGTATGTGCGAGGGGAGTGTGACAGGGGTCTCAACCTCCTATCTCCCACCTGTATTGTGGACCAACGCCCAACCAATTTTAAGATTCCAACTCCCACCATAGATAGGAGTAAATATAACATCTACATGTCTTTCCAAATATTGCTATATTTTTCGATTGTGAAATGTACAAAGTCTTTGAAAATGTATTGGCTATAATGCAATGCGTGAACGAAATTGTTGCTTTCTGACTTTCAAAGTACACTCCAGACATGTCGGTTCTGAGCATGTGGAAAAGATTGCAAAAAACCGGGAAACAGATTATATATGTTATACCAGTTAAAACGGGCAGGTATTAGCCAGAACGATTTGGTTACCGTATATGTAAGTGTTGTGAGACCTGTACTGGAATATGCCTGTCCTGTGTGGCATACCAATTTGCAGAATTACTTATCTGACAATATCGAAATGATACGGGGAAAAGCCTTAAAAAGCATCTTACCTAAACAAATTATGCAGATATACTCAATGATTTAGGTCTACATGCTATGAAAGAAAGGTAGGACTATCTGCGTGAACCTGACAAAAGGCATAGATTATGATATATGGCACAGTAATTATTATTCATTGTACCGAAACTCTCTGATATCCCGTGGTTTACACAACTGGCAATAAATACTAAATACTACAGTATGTATGTATGTATGTATTTATGTATGTATGTATGTATATATGTATGTATGTGTATGAGTATGTATGTATGCTTATATGTATGTGTGTATGAATGTGTATGTGTGTATGTATTGTTGTGTGTGTGTGTGTGTGTGTGTGTGCGTGCGTGCGTGCGTGCGTGCGTGTGTGTGTGTGTGAGTGCGTGCGTGCGTGCGTGTGTGTGTGTGTGTGTTTTTCGAATAGGTACCGACACTCTCTGATTTTACGTGGTTTACACAACTGGCAATAAATACTATAGTATGTATGTATGTATGTATGTATGTATGTATGTATGTATGTATGTACGTGCATGTGTATGTGTATGTGTATGAGTATGAGTATGTATGTATGTTTACATGTATGTATGTATGTATGAATGTGTATGTGTGTGAATGTATTGTAAATGCCAATTAAAAATATATTTTGCATTAATAGTCTATTCTACGAGTGGTGTAACTTTTGCCGATCCAGATTGCGAGCGGTACTACAAGTCTCAATTCACACACAACCAACTGCAAAGCTAGTTTTCACTAGTTTATTTGAAGCAAGATGTCAACATGAAACATGCATTGGGAATAGTGTTGATGTCCTCTTGTCTTCCATCAACGCTTTCCTTGTCAAGACACATCTTTCTCTCCTTGCGGTGTTAGGAGTTCCACAACACAGTGCACTGTTCGAAATAAGAAGCAGTGGTTTTAATTACATCCGATAACGTGATCCACTTATGTTTGTAGAAGTTGACGAAACAGTTTAGTGGCTAACATCGCCGTTTCGAAACCGCAATTTTCAATTTGAAACTGATTCTTCAATTAGAAAAATGTATGCCCGTGATTCTAAGTGGGCATTGCAAAGATTGAACGCCTAAGAAGTGAGTTCCTGCAGCATTTCGGCTTCTATCTTTTATCAGAATACTAGTTCCTGTTTCTTTATTTATTAGCTAAACCTTTCAACAATGAAATAATGCATCGTTAGAGCCACCAATAGTATGTAATTTGTCTGCTTAAGCACGTCCCCGCCCGTGGGTTTGTTTATCTTAGAGAATGCTGCATATTAATTAGCAAGTATTATTCGATGTATGTGTGTGTTTTAGTGGACTAGACCAAGATACGGTGATTGATGAACTAGTGTCTTGGTACCCCAGAAACAAGGAATATAGAAATAGACTGAATACACGTGTGAGTGTTTCTCGGCGATCAGTGAGAAAGTAGAGTGGGCACAGAAGGGTCGCATAGCCCAGTTTGGGTGCCGGGATGTCAGACGAAAGACACGTGTGAGTCAACAACGTGTAAGGTATAACTTGGAGCGAGGAAGTAAAATGTCTATGCTCCCCTAAAGTTAGGAAGTAACGTGTGAAACGTGAGAAATTGACTAAAAATATAGCCGAGATGCGCAGCGAATATCGGAGTGGCGAGGCGATGCCAACACGTCACTAGCAACACGACACCCCTAATGCGAAGAAAAACGGTCGTCCAACCGTAGCGATACGCCTGAATGACAGCAGAACATAGAATTGTCTCTTCACTACGTTCGCGGCACGACGGTCGGAGCCGTATGCTCGAACGACGGCAGACAACCGAATCGTCTCTGTGAGACGTTCGATGCACAATGACCGTAGCAGTAGGCAGAACGACGGCAGACAACCGAATCGTCTCTGTGAGACGTTCAATGCACGACGACCGTGGACAGCCTCGTCAGAGGGAGAAACGCGAGTGTTCCGCGACCCGCCACCGTGCACGTGAGACGGAATGAGCGGTTCCTGATAATGTAAATGAGGGACTTAACTATTATCCAGGCATAGATGCCCCGGAACTGACTTTGTAGCTCTCGGAACAGGGTTGTATGATAGTAGGACATGTCGAGGAACGTAAGTAAACACAGCTGTGTTTTATCTTTAGTCATGATGAGTATAATGATGTAGTTTACTTTGGGTTGATGTTTGAATAACGATGGGTCACGTTGGACGCAATTAGTAGTTATTTCTCGTGGTGAATAATTCCCTGACCGATTACTACATGATCGGAGTTATTTGCTTATAATTATTACATATTTGTGCAATCACCATTCACGAGCGTTGAATGATATTAATGGGGCATCCCAACTAGACCCGAGCCAATATAATGAGCGGAAAGTTTTCACCGAACACCACGGGTCACTAAAACCCATAATTGTATTAAATACATATATAAAACAAGGCTACGATTCTCCTCACATACAATTCTTTTAATAAATGTCATGTAGTAATTAATAATTATACGATAAAATGAAGCGGAACCACGTACCTTACATGGCCTGACATGTTGATCCATGCAGCTTGTATCCGGCGAGGCAGAAACTTAGGCCACTGAGGGAGGAAAATAACATTATCCACAACATAGTTTTAAATACAGAGTTATATCAATCATACACGTGGGATAAAAAAATAACATAATCAATACTCTTACGAAAAAATATACATTAAAGAAACGTAATTCAAGACAAGTGAACTTTGCAATTAATATGCGTGAATATACGCTGATGTACAACGTTGATCCTTCCCACAGGAGACGTCACTAAACATTGCAGTATTTATATTTACAAATATGATTATGGCAATTAGTACATTATTTGCCTACTTGGCCTATTTTCGCAGTAATATTAACGGATCCACAACATTCCTGAAATAATAACAACTTACTTAAAAAGGCAAGCACGAGCGTTCTTTCCACCGCAGGGACTGTCTGCAAATCAACGTATATGACATGTTTTATTGTTGCAATAGTGTGTGACTCAGTGTATGACTCTACAGACATGTTCGTCTAGTGGGACTGGTATGTAGTGGTACATTGTGGTTACAATAATGTACTAATTCATTGTATATTTATAATTCAATAATTCATTGTATATTTATCGAAATAAGAATGCAAAGTTCCACCGAATGTCATTGTGCTCTATTCCAGCTAAATATTTCACCCAGTCGAGCGACACGCGTGAATAGGGAATTCATCCTCTTCAGGCAGGAATAATATGATTAACTAATAACATTATCGATGAGAGTCATTTACAAATGCAGCATATATGTGCTGTTTTAGTAAACAACCGTGTTTGATATAACGAAAGACACATCTGCTCGAAATGTCGGATTAAGACATTTATTTGGTATAATGTTATCATGTGTAACTTCACTTAAAGGTACATCCTCAAACCGATTTTACTTCGTGTCATTTCAAACTCACTTTGTGAAAATTCAAACCTACCTAATATCCACTACGGCATGCTCGTTCACTTGTACAACTTTTGTATATAGTTTTTGTGAAATCATCAGACACACTATTACATCATTCAATTTTGTATTCAGAATTTATTGAAGTGAAAATGGAAACGCAGAAACAAAATTAGCCCTTATTGAAATTTCATAACTTTGACATATGATCGGCGATAGGATGGAAGTCACGCCCATGATCAGCCTTGACCCCATAGAGTGTTTACCGCTTTACAAATCAATTATTTTTAGCCTTATCAGATCTAACGACTAAAGTCATTTAAAGTTTTTTTCGAAAATTTTAACAAAAGTATGCATTTTTTTTATTAAATCGACTACGGATATTACTTAAGCTATTCACACACGTCATATTAGAACATCAACGAACCGGATTCGCGATAGGCTAAATCGGTTTAACAAGAGTAAAATGAAAAGCAAAATGACCCCAGAGAGCATATGACAAATTAAATCACTGGCTTATCAAAAAAACACTTAATTATACACACATAGCGATAAACCACGGAATGTTATGATGTCATTATCTTCATTGGGCACAAACAGAAATATATGACTTCAAAATATGTCGATGCTTACGACAAAATGTGTCACATACTTACATGTGTCAATGCAGAGGTAAGTTTCGTGAAGTACCACGTGGATCAACAACCCTCGTGAGCAGCAGTACCTCCTGGCGAACATTTGTCCGTACTCACTGCAAATAGACAAAACTGTTATTATACGACGACGACGGCGACGACGACGGCGACGACGACGACGACGACGACGGCGACGGCGACGACGACGACGATGGTAACGGCGAATGCAACATTGGCACTGAAGCTGTCACGCACGAAACTTACGCGCAGACCGTGTGTTTCCTCCACCACCCTCCTGTTTTCTTCCATCTTATGCACTGGTGCTTGTATACAATGCATGGCAACATCACTGGCCTGTCTTTGTGTGGATGACATATGCCGCAGTATTTATCCTTCACTGAAAGAAAAACAGGTTTCAATATCAATAAAGAAACACGCTATAACAACATCCACAGCCATTAAATATAAAAACAGTTAGGATGTAACAAGATACTTAGTATTTAACAATATACATGGCATGATTGTCATCCAAAGCAACACAGTTGTCAGCAAAACATATTATTGATAAAGTCATAAAACATATCAAAGGAGTAAAATACATTCAGAATATGTTCATGAAGGCTTTATATTAGTCAGTTTATCACCAAAACCGTTGTATATTAAAAACAAACGTTTTCATTTAAAATGAACTAACGTTATTCAACGTACATTGGCTGCATGTGTTGTTCAAAGTATCGGTTTTGGCTTAATTAACTTGCACGGTATAAAACGCCGAGTGGTCACTCACAGTGTCTCTTCTGCCGAACCAACACATCCTTGTACGTCTCGGCTGCAGTGTCGAAGTCGCCATTCGCCTCCCGCACCTCACGCTCTGACCCAGCGTCTTTGGCGCTGTCCTCAGCGAGCGACGCCGCCAGGAAGCAGAGCAGGCACAAGGTCACGGTGACCCGCAGTCGAATCATCGTCTTAGGGTGCTGACGAAACAACCTGAAGACGGATACCAATAAGACACATGAAACAGATTATTACTACAGTTGTTACCGCCGCCGCCGCCGCCGCCGCCGCCGCCGCCGCCGCCGCCGCCGCCGCCGCCGCCGCCGCCGCCGCCGCCGCCGCCGCCGCCGCCGCCGCCGCCGCCGCCGCCGCCGCCGCCGCCGCCGCCGCCGCCGCCGCCGCCGCCGCCGCCGCCGCCGCCGCCGCCGCCGCCGCCGCCGCCGCCGCCGCCGCCGCCGCCGCCGCGGAAGCCGTTGGGATACTGGGAGTGACAAATTCGGTAGGCAGAACGATGCAAATTGTATTGCATCGCCGATTAGAAGTTTGCTGTGAAAAACCAGCAGTAGAAAAATAAGAACAACTTAACGCGAGAACGTAGCTAATACAGAATAAAGGGGTTCAACAATGATAAGACTAATAGAAGACATACAGACCGTACCCATCAACGAAAGAACACGGAATATAATAATACAGTATTAATGGTGGTAAAACCAGAAATGTTGGAAATGTTTCTTCTTCGAGTCCAAATCATCAAGTATTTGTGCATGCCGAAGAAGCAAGTCCAAAGAAACAAGATTGCAAGTCCACGTGAAATCTGAACTGTTTTTCATACAGATGTGCTACAACTATGCATGCGCAATGTATACAAGTAGGTCAGTGTCAGTCGTAGTCATACTACTGTGTCGCTGTCGGCAAACTGGCATCGAACGTTGGGTTAGACAGAGGTAAATTAAATAGTTTAAGTCATTGTTGAAGTATCAAGTTTCGGATTGATTTATCAAGGTTCAAGCATTTGGCTGACAAGTCCCAAATAAATCTCAAATACAAAGTTAAGTCTGAAGTCTTGTAAAGTGCGAATCGAGTCTGGTCTGACTTTGCAACGTAGTATATGTTAGTGCTCGTTTAGACTTGCAACATACGTTCATTCACAATACCTTTATCTATGTTCAATTGACGTCCGGAGTTCTCTTTGCTGTAACAACGTGTGCAACTAACAGCTACTGCTGTAAACGACTGAGGAGGGACATTTCTGGCCGTCCTTATATAGCAGTGGATGATAGCAAGAGGTCCAACTTAAGAAGGTCAGATGGTTGATGAAGGTTATGCCAAGGATATGTTAATGAATGAGGTCCAGCAAGTAGTAAACATGGCTGTACATCATGTATAGTGCAAGACCGTGGAGCATACCGGTGGTGGTTTAGGGGTCACCACATAGAGGTCACGTCACCCGCTAAAGACATTTATTATGTCAGTTATGTATTTGCATATGTTTTTACACCACATGTTTTATGGCGTTTCGTTTACAGATTGTGGACATCACAAGACTGAAGGGCTAGCGGTCAACATACCGGCACGGACACGCAGGAGATACTGTTGTGTTCGGTCCTGTGACAGTGTACGACACCGTTCGGTCATGTGACGGTGTACGACAACCGTTCGGTCATGTGACGTTGTACGACAACCGTTCCGATGACCTTATTCAGTGTGGGTCATTTGTGTTCCCGAGGTCGAATCAAGTACGTGAGCCAAGGGCACGTCGACATCGGCCGTGATGCATACGCTGACAAAATTACCTGGGAATTTTATAAGCGGGTCATGGAAAGTTTTGAGAGAAGTCACGTGATGACAAGATACCCATCCCTCGTCAGAGCACAAAGTTGTATTGCGTGTTTTTTATTTACTGAAAATTGTAATGCTAATAGCTTTGGACGTATCAATCTGCAAACACTCATCGTGATTCCCGGTTATTAAACGGGCGTCACACATAGAGTGTAGATAAATAATATCTCGACAAAACTATCGATTGAGATTAGATGTGTAAGTATCTGATCACATATGATTAAAACCATGGCCGATTCTTGGGTGTGAGAAATTGTCCGAGGGTCCAGGACAAATGACAGCGGGAGCCGCAGTAACAGAAAGCCACTGTAACATTGTTAAATGATAACAGTGTTATCTCAAAGGGAAACAAAAAGTCACTGTAACATTGTTAAATGATTACAGTGTTATCTCAAAGGGAAACAAAAAGCCACTGTAACATTGTTAGATGATTACAGTGTTATCTCAAAGGGAAACAAAAAGTCACTGTAACATTGTTAGATGATTACAGTGTTATCTCAAAGGGAAACAAAAAGTCACTGTAACATTGTTAAATGATTACAGTGTTATCTCAAAGGGAAACAAAAAGCCACTGTAACATTGTTAGATGATTACAGTGTTATCTCAAAGGGAAACAAAAAGTCACTGTAACATTGTTAAATGATTACAGTGTTATCTCAAAGGGAACAAAGGGAAACAAAAAGCCACCGTAACATTGTTAAATGATACCAGTGTTATCTCAAAGGGAAACAAAAAGCCACCGTAACATTGTTAAATGATTACAGTGTTATCTCAAATGGAAATAAAAAGTCAGAGTTTCTAAAACATAACAATTTGCAACTACAATTAAGAATATCACGACAGTGGTTTACAGGGAAAACCTTGTTGAACACACATCATCTTAATGTCATGGGCCGCGCCATAGTTTTATCGAATGTATATCCCTATCTGGGACCAATAAACGTATTATTATACTGTTAGATAACTCTACGTCACTAATTTGTATACACCTATTCCTATATTTGCCAATACGAAATGGCCATACTGTTTGCATCCAAACTCAACTTATGTAGCATATTTTGACGTTTATTTTATTAAACTAGTCCTATTTCTCGCAAAATAGCACGTTAGTTTGAGATTTTTCTTTGGTTCTGTGCATTCCGGCCTACCATAATACATCACAATAGTCTAGGTTACCCGATTTTTATGCGCTTATCGGCTAACTGGAGAAATAAATTAATAAAGCACATTTAAACAGTCCAGATGCTAAAAGGTAGGTTTTGTACTATACATATAGGTTTATAATACATGTCACACTAAATCTACCAACAGTTAGGATTTTACAAGATAGTTAGTGTTTAACAATACCCCTAACACGAATGTCATCCAAAGCCATATATTGCAGTTGTCAACAAATCGTATTAACGGAGTAAACCTATTCTGAATATGTTTATAAAGGCTTTATATTGGTCAGATTATAACCTTTAACCCAAGAAACGTTTTCATTCTAAATTAACTGACACTGTACACCGTACATTGGCTGACACTGTACATCGTACATTGGCTGACACTGTACACCGTACATTGGCTGACACTGTAGACCGTACATTGGCTGACACTACACATCGTACATTGGCTGCCACTGTACACCGTACATTGGCTGACACTGTACACCGTACATTGGCTGACACTGTTCATCGTACATTGGCTGACACTGTACACCGTACATTGGCTGACACTGTACATAGTACATTGGCTGACACTGTACACCGTACATTGGCTGACACTGTACATTGTACATTGGCTGACACTGTACACCGTACATTGGCTGACACTGTACACCGTACATTGGCTGACACTGTACATTGTACATTGGCTGACACTGTACACCGTACATTGGCTGACACTGTACACCGTACATTGGCTGACACTGTACACCGTACATTGGCTGACACTGCACACCGTACATTGGCTGACACTGTACACCGTACATTGGCTGACACTGTACATTGTACATTGGCTGACACTGTACATTGGCTGACTCTGTACACCGTACATTGGCTGACACTGCACACCGTACATTGGCTGACACTGTACACCGTACATTGGCTGACACTGTACATTGTACATTGGCTGACACTGTACACCGTACATTGGCTGCGTGTGTTTTGTCTTAATTTTGATCGACTTGGACGGTATGAACACTGGGAAAGATGGCGCTCAACCTTCTTGATGTTCACTCATTGTGCTTCTTACGGCGAACCAACAACAACCTTGTACGCCTCGGCGTCTTTGACGCTCTCCTCAGCGACTTAATATAAAGTCACTGTCAGCTGCTGTTTCATATGTCGAGATAATCACCTGTGGCTCCATGATTTAGAGCCGTTGCGAAAAACAACTATCTGATAAAAGTACTCACCTATCACGGGTGTTAAATTCTTCTTTCTTAGATATTACCAAGTTGAATATATATTATATATATATATATATATATATATATATATATATATATATATATATATATATAGTCAAAATGCAACGTCGACCAGTAAATGTTATTTATATATATATATATATATATATATATATATATTTATATATATATATATATATATATATATATATATATATATATATATATATATATATATATATATATATATATATATATATATAAATAACATTTACTGGTCGACGTTGCATTTTGACTGCACGGTAATGGATGTCCCAACTCAGTTATGTTTCTATACGTTTAAAGGAGACTTCAATCTATCATGTGAACGTACAATAACCTTAACATTTCCAGTATGATGACCACGTTTTGGCTCATCTTGCAACTAAGAGAACGATCGTAATTAACTAGTCTAAATTATCTAAAATCATTATATTCAGCAAAGAAATGTTGAACAGAAAACGATTAAATCTCGTTGCTCCGATTACTTCATTATATTTACCTCACGCTAGTCGTTCTAGACATTTTGGCAAACGAACAGTTGGCGCACTGCCAAGTCAGACCATAAACATCGGTTCACTGAAGCTACCCGTCGTTCTGACGTCGTTCTGACGAAAAAATAATACTTCGTGTTAAAATCAAAACAAAAAGCAGAAGAGTCACGTCGTAGTTTATGGCGCTTCGTCGTTGTTGTGCTTGAAAGAATGTGTCACACAGAGGTTCAGCACAAACTTCAACGAGCACTTGTTCCGCTTTCTAAAGCTAGAGTTGCTTCGACCCGTCACACATATCATATTTATGACTCCAACTTTCAACAGTTATTGTTGCCTTGACGCTGAGCTCCGCAGGCCACCCAAACATCTTTCACACTGCTTAATTGTTTTTTCTGGTAGCGGTCATGATGACCTGTCGGGCTGTCTGCACTGTCGAGAAGCGACTGTCAGAAAGACGACGTAAATATAATAATTCTCTCACAACACGTAGATCCGTCCAGTGTCTTTAAGCTATTAAATTTACACCTTGGCTCTTAGCCATACGACATAATATTATTTATGTGATCAATAATTGTCAAGTTTGCAGATTAGCTCTACTATTCAAAACAGTAAAATACATTGTTTTGAACATGTGACTATTATCCACGTGAATATCATCATTAATAGGTTGTTATTCGTTCGTTCGTTCGTTCGTATCCTCGTGTGAGTTAGTTGGAGGAATTGACTGAACCGCGTCCAGGACGCTTCTTCCGTGACTCACGCGGTTGAGAAATTTATTTCTTGCATTGTGATATTTTATTTTCCCTGGCATAGACAACACGTAGGAGTGACCAACAGCATATGGTGTCTCTTTAGAAATAATATAATACATACATACATACATATATACATACATACATACATACATACATACATACATACATACATACATACATACATACATACATACATACATACATATTATAGTCAGACAGACAGACAGACAAATACATACAGATAAACACGACCAATATGTCCTATTCGCTGTGTACACCGAAGCACACCAGTGTTATTAATTTGATTGTATAGCACCGAGAGTTGCGATAAGAACATATTTTATTTTCATGAGTTTTATTCAAACTCCGAAAAAGCCGCTTTGTTGTTCTTATTATTATTGTTATCATCATTGTTATCGTTATCATCTCCAGCACCACCGTCAACGTCGTCCGCATCATTATTTGGATTCATTGCATGTTGTAATTATTGTGATTTTAATGTATCGACGTCAACCTCATTAATGGATAGTTGTAGTTATTATGACAGTGGTAGTGACAGTGACAGTGTCAGCGACAGTGATAGTGATAGTGACAGTAATAGTGATAGTGGTAGTGACAGTGACTGAGACAATGACTGGCAGTGGCAGTGACAACAGTAGCTGCCGCAGCAGTAGCAATAACAGTAACATCAACAGCAGGAACCGCAGCAGGAACCAGCAGCAGCATCAGCAGCAGCAGCAGCAGCAGCAGCAGCAGCAGCAGCAGCAGCAGCAGCAGCAGCAGCAGCAGCAGCAGCAGCAGCAGCAGCAGCAGCAGCAGCAGCAGCAGCAGCAGCAGCAGCAGCAGCAGCAGCAGCAGCAGCAGCAGCAGCAGCAGCAGCAGCAGCAGCAGCAGCAGCAGCAGCAGCAGCAGCAGCAGCAGCAGCAGCAGAAGCAGCAGCAGCAGCAACAACAGCAGCAACAGAAGCAGCAGCAACAGCAGCAGCAGCAACAGCAGCAGCAGCAACAACAGCAACAGAAGCAGCAGCAACAGCAGCAGCAGCCTATACTTTTTTGTTGGTTATTTTTTATATAGAGAATGTAATTTTTGTTATGTTGTATTCCATGAGCCTCTGCAAATGCGAGTGAGTACTTGTGACGGGGCTTCATACAAAATAATAATGAGCAATTGTTAGAACACCATCCTCAATTAATTGTGCCCATGTTCGTTGATATTCAAATATGTACTGCGATAATACTTTAAGTAATCAAAAACATACTCTGGATGCTGCTTTTAATAAATTAGACAATGGTGGTTTGAAGCCAACCATAAATTACGTGACACTGAGGGTTGGTAGGGTGTCTGGGTAAGCTTTGCAATACGTAACATGAAGATGGGATCTCATGGCGATAGCTATGTATCGATTAAAAACATGTTTTTTGCTCGTCTAGCTGGTGATAACATTGCATGTTATGCCAGTGTTTGAGTATGTTTCAACTGAATTCCAATGGGAAAGGAATGATAAATAGTTTGCAAAATTGCTCTATAAAATACCAACCTGCTGCATCTCCACACCTTGATACATGTCACTGAGAACCCGCGTGCATACATAGGTTGTGTTGAAATGGAGTGGTTTGATGAAGAAGACTTGGAATGAATCCTTCGGAGGATACCATAGTGTGTAGGTAGGCACATAGGCTGAAGTGTTTTGTAATGAGGCATGATATAGTCTGCAAACTTGCTCTACAAAATACCAACCTAGTCCATCTCAACACATTGGTACACGTCACCGAGAATTGAGTTTGATGCAATCCCCAATATCAAAAACAGCACTGTTGTACGTGACATCATCAATCCCCTCGGGCAGCACTGTGAATGCTTTGGAGGATGTTTATTGTGTGTAGATAGGCACATAGACTGAAGTGTGGTGTGCCTTTGTGTGTCATGAGTGTATAAATACAGAGCAATATCAAATATTACATTTTTGACCCTCTCCGACATACATATCCGCCATTAAAAATGACGGCTGCCTAAACCAATTTAGGTTGTCTAGGAGACCATTTCAAATATATTACTTTTGATCTTCTCCGACAATCGTATCCGCAATTATTAAATACGACGCCTGTCTAAACTAAGCTGGGTCACCGCGTGAGAAACGGCTGAATTTTTTCCTGAAAGCTACTTTCGTCACTCACACAAGTGCCTATGCACTGTATCGCTGAATGCGTCATACCTACACAGAGTGTATACAGAGTGAAGCTGGAAACCTCGATTTTACAATTGAGAGTCGGATGCGACAATGTCAGATTTTCTTAATGTAGCCAGAAAATAACATATGAATAATAATAATGATAATAATAACAACTGTAATAATAATAGTAATAATAACAGTGATGGGTAGTTTATTCAACATTCTGGGCGCATCTACAGAGAATGCACAGGTTAAGCTTATTTTTAGAAGCAAAAAGTTGTCGTGATGTATAACTTGACACTCTTTGCAAGGGAACTAATGTTGTTTATTGCCGAGCGGTTTTTATAAGTGTTCGACCACCGAGTTCGCAGCGAGACAGATCAACACGACCGAGTTACGTCTTTGCAGGCAACACACGATAATGCAAAAAATCACGCAATCGTGTGTCAAGCGTTGCTGTAAGTTGGACGCTTTCGACTTTGTAGTGTTGGAAGGGACCGTGCTAGCCTGTTGCAAGACTGCCGTATAAAATAACGAAATACCATATGACACAGCTGACAGCTGCCGCGGATTGCAATAGCATGAACTTTGCCACGAAGCAACGACAATATATCCGATGGTGTCTTGCATAAATTCAGATAGAGCTTTCATTAATTGTACGCAACTAGAGAGAGGAGAAAGGACTAAACAAAATCAGATTTTTAAAAATCAATTCGTTAGCTTTTGTCTATAACCATATATCATACAGACATATTTGTGAGATTTCGATAATTCGTAGATAGCACGACAAACTAGCAATGCCGTATTAACCAAAGTACAAGCGGTACACTCGTACCAGGCCCCCCACAACAACGTCACCCCCACAAAAAAAGCTCCCCACAAAAATATTTGGATGTCGCTCTTTGTTTGCTCAGGAGAACTTGTACGGTCTCTAGTTTACGCCATTGTCTCTTGTACTATTTTCTGGTATGTCATTGTATACTATAATTCTTGCTAGCCATTGTTCGCTCTATTTTCTTATTTGTCATCATATGCTGTGTTTTCTTGTATGTGTATTTGAACTCCGTTGTCGACAACAATGTTCACTGCCGCACTGGAGCTGGAGCCAATGTAATGCTAATTCAAACATGTCGTAAACATGTCCATAAATCTCCAACAAACTCGCTGGTTTAAATGTAAGCAATCTTTACCACCGGGAAGTGTTCGTTGCATTATTTTAATCACAAACAACATTTTTTCACATTGGTAAAATAATGAGCCATTTGCGTCGTGTTTTTAGAAAGGTTGTGGCGGAGTTTAACGTAATATGTAAAGAAGAAATACCGCACGATGGGAAGATAGTTGCTTCTCATGTGCAGTAATAGGAGTAGTAATGGAACGAACGGTTTATATGCTTGATCATGCCTGAATTACTCTAACTAACATATCACTCAGCATGCTATTAATATATAGTTATGACATTATTAATTATGTATTATTATTTTACATTTTTACATAATACGTATGAAAATAAAATTGTTTATGCAGAGCACTACTTAACATGGGAATTCGGTCGTTACTGTCAACATTCAACTATATTACTTACTTCAATTAATTGATATGCTAAGTTGTTTAGTACACACCTAACAGTATTACGTTGTATTTGTTTTGTTTTTTATAATGCAGTGACAATGACATTTTAAAAAGTTATAATACTGTTATGTCGGAACCAACGTTTGAAAACAAAACGTTCAGCATATGTTGCTATGCTTCACTGTTTGTTAATTATATTATTTAACAATTTCCAGGTTCCTTTCACATATTTTATCTGTTTTTTTTGTACCAATGTGCCGTAAGTTGTTTTCCCAACATATCATAATATAAATATTGGTTTGTTTTTGCAGGTGTTGTATTTCTGTTCCACTTGCCCAGATCTAGATCAGAACATGTGTTGTGGTAATAGATCAGAACATGTGTTGTGGTAATTGGTGAATAGCAAAGAGAATATACAAAAAGCATTTAGACTGTTAACAATTAGATCACAAAATAACCCACTTTGCATGTGTCTTTCGGAAAAGAACACTTAAAGTATTTTATTATTTCTACCTGGTTGCTATGCTAGGAGAGGTAAGCGATAATTCCCCATAGTGGGATATGTACTATGTATGAAGAAATAAATAAATATCTTTGTTGAATAGTCGTAACCGAGTTTGCTAGAATATGTTGACCAAAAAATCAACGAGCACTCGTTCCTTTTTTCAAAGTTGACATTCGCTACTTCTCATATACATCAATTTTATGGCTTTGCATTTCAATAGTTGTTGTTATATATAGACACGCAAGTCATTTCCACTCCAGGTTTCGGAAGCCCCCGAACATCATTCATACTGTATGCTTTTTGTCTGGTAGCGGTCCAGTTTGGCTACCTGCGCTGTCGACTCACCATTTTCAGAGAAACTACAACGTACATAGGCTCTATAACAACAAACGTGAATGCCTCCATTTAGTTAAAGTTACTATGACAAGTAAATATATAATGGTAGGGTGGGTTTTATGCATAACAGGGAATTCCACCACATGGTTTTAATTAACCTTTCTAATAATTCCAAATGACTGATGTTAGTTAGTATATACGAAATCTGGTATACGATACATCTTAATTGAGCGAAGTCTTTGTTCATTAAGATATCCATTGTTCTAAGAAACACTGTAGTTTCAACAGTTGTTGTTACATATACACACACAAACAATTCCACTCCGAGCTTCGCAGGCCACCACAAAAAATGTTTTGTCTAGCAGCGGCCATGTTGCCGACGGGCTGCCTGCGCTGTCTAAAAACGATTGTCGGAAAGTTGATAACATCCATGGGCTATCAAACAAATGTGAAACCGCCCATTTAATTTATATTATTTTTAAATTCCACCTTCAGCAGATTTAGCCTATCGCAAATCTGGTTCACGCTTGTCCTAAAACGTATGAATAGTTTAAGTAATATCCGCAGTCGGTTTAATAAAAAGGGCGTATTTTTTTTCAAATCATCGAAGGAATTTACCTTAGTCGTTACATCTGGTAAGGCTCAAAATAGTGGATATCCAAAAACAATAAACATTTGCATTTGATGTGGTCAAGGCTGATCATCGGCGTGACTTCCATCCTCTCGCCGTTCACATGACATCTTCTTTGAAATGAGACGAGCAAAAAAGCGAGTTGAGGAGGGACCTTTAGGCTATAAAAGAATTGTCTAGATTCTCGTCACCACGCGCATCACCTCAGAACGCCCGCGTCGATAGTTAACACGGAAAACGATGGTGGCGTCACACGGCGGATAACAGCTGAACCATGCGTCTGGTATATCTGGTAACAGACTCGTGTTTTGCACGACTTTTTTGGTCACGTGGTCGGTCGGTTAGCGTGTCAAGTCGTAAGACCTCTGTTGACCTTCCTGTTTACTGTTTCACGAATGTGGGAACGTGAAATTGTAAAATGATAACTTAATAAATGTTCTGCTATGGACCGCGTGGGCGCATGAATACATGGCAATTTATTTCAATATTGACGGGCATCGCACGTGGGGACATTTTAAAAGCGCTAGAGATATGTGATTTTGATAAAAGTTGGTGAATATGCCAATGGGATAACGGCAGTTGTTGCGTACGTTTTTCAGAATTTTTGATGGTCAGGTTTTCTTATAATCAGACAAAACGTTAACATAGCCACCAATGCAATTTCTACTGTGGTTTGACTCCTCAAGGTGTTTCGTTACATTTCAAGGACATTCGGACTGTCACCTATGATTATGAGCGTGTCAACCGCGACAGGGACAAAAGTGTCCGCATGTCTTTTCATATCTCAATGTACAGAAGTAGCCTGCCCAGTGCCAACAACGGTGTGCTCACGGGTCCGAAGCTTGGTGGATTTTGGTCTTTTGTATGATACCCACATTTCTCTTTGGCTTCTTGACAAGATAACATATACGTTAAATATGTGATGAAGACCAAACCTGTTACAACAACTACTATTGAAAACCAGAAGGAGTCCGCGTGTTTCCTAGTTTTGCATTATTATTTATACTCAGGCTCCTATAAATGTATATTTATTACGTACCCGACACGTTGATCATCGACAATGCAATATTAGACAATTAAAATGTCAAAAACAATTAACGTGATGCTTACCTCCTGGTGAATCCCAAACATAACGTTATAATTTATGGTGTCTTACCTATTTTAATTAAAAATAATAATGATGATGACAATGATTATACTCTTATTATAATCGACAGTAAGTATGTATGCCTGTATGTGTGTATGTTACGCTACTCCTTTTAGACGATTTGCATTTCGGGCGCGAAACCTACGACCCCCACGGTAGAGTCGTCACAGTTTAATTTGTTTTAGAAATTTACCGCGCTATTGCCCGTAGCCGTTGTAGTTATTTAGCATTATTTTAATTATTACTTAATTACAGGCGGTGCAACCAGATGTAGATATTGCTTCTCTGCTTTTTCTTCGCCTCCGTCTTGCCGCCGAAGTAGGTCGACTTTTGTATAATGAACACACGTCGCTTAACATTTCTATCAATAAGAGTAAAAAGTGTAAATATTCCAAACATAAATTTCGAATTTACAATATTACGAACTAGTGTTAGTTGCGTGAATGATTCAATACTCAAAATGCCTTTATTTTTACCTATAACATAAATACTAATTATAAATAATCTTGCGTTGATTGAAACGTGTTGAATAGAGTAACACATATAAGACAATATGGTGGTGATGGTGTCAATTATACTAATTATACTATTGTCCAATTGTTGCTACGTGTCTGATACACGCTTTTCAAGACCGTAATGAATCGCTATATATATATATATATATATATATATATATATATATATATATATATATATATATATATATATATATATATATATATATATATATATATGTATATATATATATGTATATATATATATATATAATTAGATATATGATAGCTATGATAGCGATTCATTACGATCTTGAAAAGGGTGTGTTCAGACCCGTAACAAGAATCGGAAATATATATATATATATATATATATATATATATATATATATATATATGTAGCGATTCATTACGGTCTTGAAAAGCAGACACGTAGTAACAATTGGACAATAGTATAATTAGTATATGTATATATATATATATATATATATATTTATATATATATATATATATATATATATATATATATATATATACTATACTATACTATACTATACTATACTATACTATACTATACTATACTATACTATACTATACTATACTATACTATACTATACTATGCACTATCAAAGAAGAATGAAACACAAATGTAAAACCTGATGCTCTGATGACGTAGACTTTCATTTTCACGTAGATTTTCACAATATGTCCATAGGACAATTTATTTATTGTTACGGTATATGTGCCACTTAAACGCGGTGTTAATAAACCTTATATATGTATATGTATATATGTATATATGTATATATGTATATATATATATATATATATATATATATATATATATATATAAATTTATGACTGCATATACTACTGCTTTTATATTAATCATTATACGTATGTTTTTTGTGTGAAAACAATACTATCACATTCATTGAGTTATATTAGTCAATGACGTGTGCTACTAGTTAACATAAGCTGATCAATTATATGTGCATTAACTAAAGGTTGACATTATCAGTGTAACAGCCTTACGGAACAATTGATGATTACATAATTATATTTAATCATTTATGCTGTTCATGAATGTATGCATATTTCACCATCTGTCGTGACATATATGCTGAATACAAACGTCAACACGGATACTAGCAATTTAACAAACATGTCATGGGATTTTCCGGAGAACGTCGTGTGGTGTACACTAGATTCGCTTTGATTTGAGGGATGGTTTTACGGAAATGCGAGTTTGATAAGCCAGCCATTCTATATAATAAAATAGCACAAATCGCTTAGGGGTTTTATTTGGGAAGTGTGTGATTTACTTTGGGATAAAACGAGGTTTTCTATCGATATTTCTGAAAAAAAGTTCTGAAAAATCACGAGACGCATCGTAAAATTGTACTGAAACCACCATTGCGTGTCGGTGTCATTAAAGGCACTCCACAATTCCGTTTTTTTAGATCGTCTCGTTTCAGTATCATTTCGCTAAAAAATATCTCATGTAATATCGACTACGACATGCCCGTTTGTGCAAGTTTGTTATTTAGTTTTGATGAAATCGGCGGACAAATTAGTACATTATTTTTAACAGGGTCTGGTCGAAATTCTGCGAAAAAAACAGGCAAACGTTGTCCGCTCTATATCCTATAACATAAGACTATTCACATGTTTGCAAGTTACCCGATCTAACGATCAAAGTCGATGTAGGCGATGATTTTCACAAAAAGTTCAAAAAGCATTCTTTTATTAAACGGACTACACATATTACTTAAAAACTATTAACGCACTCAATATTTCAACATCAACGAACCTAATTAGCGATCAAATGAAATGAAGAGAGATTTTTAACAATTGCCCATTATTAGTATTTTTACTAACAAAAACGCCCGTCCCCAGGACTTGATAACTTGGTAGTTCATGCGTGAGAGTCATGATAGTAATGCTTACCAAATAGGTGATCGCTAATATAAACCGCCCACATATTTAAATGACAAGTGCCAGATGGCGCTAAGTACTCTCAAACGGTTTACGTACAGCAGTATTCGCAGCGCGCGCGTTGTTTCTACGATTGTTTGGAAGTTAACGTTTTACGTAGCGAACAACTGATTTAATAGAACCATTAAGAACCCTTGATATACGAGGGAAAATAAAGGCGTTGAGTTTCATTCGTGGGGTCGTAGATTAATCCCTGAAAGTTTGGCGCCCGAGGTGCAATCTGTCCAGGAGAAAAACATTAACATAACCACATACAAACACATATACAAACATACGCTTGCTCGATTATAATTAGATGCCACATTAAAGTTTTCACGCGCATTTGCAAAATCATCGATAACAAATGAAAACATTAGATTCACTACGTGTATACAAAATATCCAACCAAAATTGTCATTTGACACTAACAACTTGAACGTAATATGGATGATTTTATGTAATGTGTGGGTAGCTTCAAGTTGCATTTCAAACCTTATTTCAATTCGGCGTGTATCGTATGGATTAACACAATAGGCCTTATTGGTTTGTTGCAGGACAGTCCAGGGTTCTGACGAATTGTGTTTAGACAGATGTAAGTTGCCCCTTACTGGCGACAAGTCAGTTACTTGCATATTCATTTATCTTGACCCAATGTTCGCACACAAAGCTTTCAAATGGCCACGGATTTGGTCTAATCTAAGCTGCTCGCCACAGCAGTCTCGCCTTCTTTAACGGCATCAAACGGCGGCGCCCCATCGCGGAACCTGGGTAGTCAAGGATACGCCACCTAGTGGAATGATCAATAGTTATAACAGTGGTGCCATGGAATACATTCGCGTAGCCACGTGATACATAATTTCATGGGATTCGAGTACATTCATGATAGCTCAAACTAACTCCTTTCTCTTCAACGACAATGCACAATTACGCTTAGTTAATAATTAGGCGACGCAAAAATTCGCATTAAGACAAACACGGTTCATTGTGAAGGAGCTTTGCAAAATATTATCATAGAGTTCAATACAAAGGTCTGGAGGAACATATTGAAACTCCCGGTGTCAACCTTGAGTTTACTACACAATTCAAGATGGCGTCCGAGACTACAACAACCTGTCGTCAGCGAGTTGTAACTTGTGAACCACCTGGGCTTGAAGGTACATATTTTTGTCTGTGTTAGGGTTTCAACCATGCTTTATCCAATGAACATCAAATACACATCAACTAGTCATCACAACATTAATTTATATCACTTTTGATAATAATAGTTATAACATTAAGGAAACACTTTGACTAAAATGTCAAATGCCAGTATTTCATTACGACACTAAATAACAAAATGTCAGTGATATACATATTTCGTATTATGTTCCAATATAAACAAACTGTCACTTACTTCAATACTATGTTATGTTATCAATACATTCCCACTACCACACACTGAACGAAGAAGTAAGAGAAGAATACTAACAGGAGTTCATCTCAACATCAGATAGATGATATGGACATATTTTGGCCATGTTCTGATAATTCCACGGACAGAACATATCTTTCATTTGCAATTTGCCCGTATGAAATGCCTTAAAAACCCTGGTTGGAACTCAGGGACATATGAGGGTTATATTGGTAGAACAAACACGTTGTTGGAACTCACGCAGAACTGACGGTCATGTTTTTAGTTATTATCCACCCTCTCTATCCCACCCTCCTCTTTGACGCTCACCTCACCCCTGTCCTGTTGTGCTTTCCTAACTCTCTCCCGTTCCTTCCCTCATTATCACTGTCTTTCCCCCAACACTCCCCCATACCGCAATCCTCAGCCTCTCTCCGTTACAAACGTGACACGGCATCCGTCAGATGATACCCGCATATATTTAGGAATTACGATAGTAAGTATCCGAAATCAACATCCCTCATCTGCTGCGGGGTTAGTAATACATAGTTAGCTTATTACTCGCCAGATGTCAGGACTGTCATTTGCAGTTTATTTGCGGTCAAGTGTGATATCGGTATATATTTAATAATCTCTAGACTAAGATTGACAGTTCTGTCTACTAAGCACACATTATGTTATACATCATGTAGGTGTATTGCACAATTATTACCAATACTAATCGCTGCGCTTTAATGTTTTCCAGATCATTGCATGGTTTTACCTATCATTTGAGTTATTAGTGAGGTACTGCTACCGCTCTACTCACCAAGTCAATTCCTCCTAATCATGGAGAGTGCGCGCGTGTATCTGCATGTTGCCGGTGGTCATGAATGGCGTTACCATTCTACAAATATGGTATTTACAAATTTCATTCATTGTGATGAACACAAACATGATGTATGTTGTCCAGATATATAGCTTGTAAAAAACTCGAAGTTATAATTGTATATTACGTGATTCATTACATCAACATATCACATTTTCTATTGAGCACAGTTGCAGTTAGAAAAGCCACCAAGGTGCGTCTCAGCAGATCAATCAAATATTGCTTATGAGCTTCATCTTTAGTTATCATATTGGATTTACAATACGATGCAACGTCACGCTCGGCACAGTTGTTTACAAACATCAAGTTATCTGACGTCGTCCAGCGTTACTGAAGACAGGAGCACCTATCGTCGATTAAAGTTATTCCGAAGAAAGTTCACGCTGAATACAAACCATGGCGGCTGTGCGGAAGAACTGTGAAGAAGGTTGTGATAACTAACGAAGGTGCTGCGGGGATTAGTACGTGACGTACGGGGCTGGGAGAACGAAGAAACAGTGTGAATTAGTACGTGACGTATGATATTGTGAGTACGAAGGAAGAGCGGGAATCAGTACGTGACGTACGGGATTGTGTGAACGAAGGAAGGAACAGTGGGGATTAGTACGTGACATACGGGATTGTGAGAACAAGGGAAGGAACGGCGGGAATTAATACGCGACGTTCGGGGTTATGAGAACGAAGGACCAGCAGGGATTTGTTCGCAACGAACAGGGTTTGGAGAAAGGAGGAATAACGAAGATTAGTGCGTAACGTACGAAGTTGGGAGAAAGAAGGAACAAATTAATTACGTTGCTAATGGGTAGACTAACGCAAATGGAAGAGCTTCATTAATATCTTTTATAAAACAATTATTCATCATAGACACATACATATACACGCATGTACATAATTAAGCTCGTACATACATGCATGCGTACATATATAATGCACATATACATTGAATGGTACTACATGAAGCATTCTTATAATGGTGCCATAACATATTTTAAACCAATTTTGTTTATCTCCGTATGATATAAATGTTTTTCTCTGAATATGATTCATTGAGTCAGTAAGATCCATTGACATGTTCAGAATGCAAGTTCAAGTGCGCTACCCCTGACTGCCAGCGATGATAAATACTGGCGGCTTGTGAAAATATTGCTAGACGATGTACCCTGCAAGCTGAGAAACCTCTTCCGGTCGAGATTCCAGGAGAAACACGGGCGGACATGAGTTGGCGATGCGAAGAGACGAGATAAACACATCACAAAGACTTTTGATCAGGGAATGTCAAAAGGGTTCGATTGCACTGTTTTGTTTTACTGCTTACTGTCTCGCGGTATTGCGAGGTGCGCGAAGATAGGATATGACAGTGCAACCTTTCTATCAGAGTGAATGAGTAGATCAGTTGCGCGAATGCAGAAATGCCCTAGCTCATGCGACTAGGGTAAGTCTCCCCGAGGCAGATTTCCGTGCAAGGATACAAGACATAAAACAATGTCTACCATTAGCTGCAATGGGATCAGACTGGGTTGAAGAAAACTGCGTACGACCGTTTTTAGCCTACATAATATAAAATACTGCTACAAAAATAGATGTGGCACGAATTGACGATCACGAACAGCGAATGCATCACCTCGACAGACGAGTGGATGATCTTGCACGGCAACGTTTGCCACAACAGGACAACGAGCAATTTGTGAGGACTGTTGAAGGTATGTTATGTTAGTATATCAATAGCTCATAACGACGCTGCGAGCAATTTTATGGCCTCAGTGCGTCGTGCGTCGTACGTCGGTCGGTCGATACGGGCGATCGACGTTCACGCGGCCACGCAGTGCGAGCTTGTAGGTGTTTTGCCGCTACATATAAGTACTCGGAAAGTCCCATCGTACGACGGCTGAATCGGCGTACGGTGTGCATGAAACGATGCTGTCTTCCACAATAAAACATTGTAAGGTGTGGGATGACCTGCATAGTCAATGCCACGTGTCGTCTTTAACGCACTGAGTGAGGGCCCCTTAAAATAGTTTGCCCTCCACATTGTTAGTTCTGCACCGGGGTGTACAGTTCTCAAGTCAATACCAACACGTTGCTATGTTACTTTCGCTATGAATTATGCAAGACAACTAGCATATACATGTATTCTGAGTCAACAACCCATTCACATTTACTAATTGTATAAACATTTTGGTAAGTCAGTGGATTTCAGTAGCCGGTTAGCACAGAACAGCCGTGCAGAGCGTCATCTTGGATTGGCCAATGCCGGTTTCTTTCTTGCGTGTACCTTGCGGAGCGCCTCTAGTGAAGGCTTAGGAAATTTTACTATACCGACGGATCGTTCCCACTATGTGTCGTGTTCGTGATTAACCAGAGTCAGTGAGGTGGCGCCACCATTTCTCGCCGAATCTACGAAGGCGATAGTTTCGGCTAAGATAGACTCTGGGTGACCAGCGTCTAGACTAGTTCTAACTAATAGCCACTAAAGAAAGTGGGATCTACAATAACCGTCATGTAGTTGACGTGTCGCCAGCAACATAGCTTTCGTGTGTTCACATATATTCCCCAAATGCCTTAATAACTGTGTGACATATAACCGTATAATTAGAATAAAAATATATGTTTTCGTGGGCAACAATTTCAAATGTTTTACTGTTGACCTTCTACGTCATACATATACGCCATTTGAAGATGGCTGCAGTCAAAGCCAATGTTCTCATATCTTAATTCATACTTTACAAGAGCCGTAATTTTGATGTTTATATTTAAGTTATCGAATATACAGTGTTATATTACTTTCGAACGTTCACCGACAGTCGTATCCGGCAATCATTAAACATGGGGTCTGTAACAAATAAGCCGAGGAAAGGCTGATTGTTGCATTAAAGCTTACCTCACTGGCACACGCCGTGCCACCAGGTAAGTGCGTGTGCCCATTATCGTCGAATGTGTCACACCTACACAGAGTATACACACAGTGGAACTGGAAATCACGATTTTACAGCTGACAGTCGGATGTGACAATGTCACGTTTTCTTAAAGCAGCCAGACAATAGCATATGAACAAACATAATAATAATAGTAATCTGACATAATCGGACGCGACGACGTCAGATTTTCTTAAAGCAGCCAAAAATAATATATCAATAATAATAATAATAATAACAACAACAACAACAATAGCAACAATAATAATAATAACAGTGAAGGTAGTGTATTCTAAATTATGGTCGCATCTACAGAGAAAGCTCGCTTGCCCATGTTCAACTTAGTTTGTTGCTGTGACGTATAACTTGACACTTATCTCTGAACGGTTTTTATTAGCTAGTGTTCGACTGCCGAGCTCGCAGCGAGACACCTCAACAAATCACGCAATCGTGTGCGAAGTGTTGTAGTAAATTAATGTACTTAACATTGTTGAGTTGGTAGGGACCGTGTTTGTCTCTTGAAAAACTGCCGAATAAAAAAAAACGAAACAGTGTATGACATAGCTAACAGCTGATGCGGAATGCAATAGCACGAACTTTGTCAGCAGGATACGAAAATGTATCCGATGGTGTCTTGCTGAAATTCCGATACAAATTTCATTAATGGCATGTAACTAGAGGGAGGAGAAAGAAATACACAAATGAAGATTTTGTATCAGTTCGTTAGCTGCTGTCTATAACCATATATCATATAAACGTATTTGTTACATTTCGATAATTCGTAGGTAGTACGACACACCAGCAACGTTGTATTAACCACAATACAAGCGGTACAAAAAAGGAAATTATCTGATTGTCACTCTTTGTGTACTCAGGAGAACTTGTACGGTCTCTAGTTTACGTCTTTGTCTCTTGTACTATGTTCTTGTATGCCATTGTATACAGCAACTCTTACTAGTCACTGTACGCTGTATTTTCTTGTTTGTCGTTATATGCTGTGTTTTCTTACATGTGTATTTGAATGCCGTTGTCGGCAACAATCTGGTAATACTTACGTTGAGACATAATTGAATAAACGCTGAGGAATTGTTACCTCCATAGCAAAAAACACGCGTCTCGATCTTCGTCTTTCACACATTATAAGGACATCGCAAAAGAGTTTCTACCAGCCCCCCCCCACTCACAAAACAGTTTGTACCAGCCCCATCTCACAAAACATTTTGTACCAACCCCCCCTCACAAAACAGTTTGTTCCAGCCCCCCTCACACTGCCGTTCTGGAGCCAATGTAACTTGTCTTCTGATTGCTCTGCTCAAAGTAACAGTAAATGTGGCTACTACAGAGATCGTTGGTGACACGCTTTTAACGAACGGCGAACACTTGCAAGGTTCGTCTCTTAATCACACATTCTGTGAGCGTCATGGTTTTCCCAACATGTCCACAGTGTAAATATTGCCACTGTTTGTCTCTTAATCACACACTTTGGGGGCGGCATGGCTTTCCCAACGTGTGAACACGTTGTATATATGCTAGCAGCGTGAGTATGTTTAAAACAAAATTGACAAATACCCCACAAGGGTGGGTTACACATAAATGAAATATTATTGGAATCTCGATAAGCCAATGACCTCCTTGTCCGTTTGCTTTATGGACAGTTTGTCTTCGATGGCGATCTGGTTCAGTCTTGTTTTCACGAGCGTCGTATCACACTAGCACTTAACAAGATTTGCCATCCAAGCCAAATGCCCAGATGGCAAGTGGACAAGGAAGCCATTGGCTTAACGAGAGTCCAACAATGTTCATCTACGTGTAACCCGCCCTCCTGAGATATGTGTCAACCTTGTTTTTAAACACATTCATGCTGTTAGCAGTTATACGATCGGTAGACAATTCGTTCCACTCATTTATTGTCTTCTGTGAGAACGAGTACTTCCTGATATCCAATCTTCACTTATCCTTTACTAATTTTGCTTGATGTCCTCTAGTTCTGCTATCCTATCTCCTCTTAATTTCCTTGTCTCTAGAGTTGTTAAACCACATTCTTTCAGGCGTTCTTCGTAACTAAGGTCTCTCAGTTCTGGAATCATTTTAGTTGCTCTCCTCTGTATGCGTTCAAGCGTATCTATATCCTTCTTACGATATGGTATCCATGCTTGTATACAGTATTATAAATGAGGCCTAACTATTGTTTTATACAGAGGTATAAATAGCTTTTTTTCTTGTATGTTATGTTTATTCTAATCATCCCAAGAATTTGACTATCCTTTGAAGCTGCAATACCACACTGCTCTGAAACTTTCATATCAGCGCTTATTGTAACTCCTAAGTCATTTTCTTTTACAATAGTACCCGGAACAGTATCTCCGATTTTATAGTTTACATCCAAGTTCCCATGTCCTACTCGTACTACTGCACATGCAAAGTCGTGACGCATGCGCCAACAAAGTGACCTAGGAATGTTACCAAAGAAATTCACAAGACGACAAATTACCCCTCATGCCTATTACGGAATTGAAATAATAATTATTCCATTAATAATGATGATGAGGATGACGATGATGCTGATGATGATGATCGTTATAATAATAACAATAATAATAACAACAACAACAACTAAAGTAGCAACGACAACACGTATGAATGAACTGTACGAGTAAATGTGTAATGATTTGAGCACTTTTTGGAGAAGTTCTTTTCGTAGCGTCGTCGAATCCAACATCCGTCGCGACCGCCGTATTCCATTATCTAAGCACACGAGCTCTGTTGAGTCCAACATCTAGTCACAGGCGCCGTTAAGTAAAACACCCAGGTTTGGGCGCCTTGGAATCCAATATCCAGTATGACGTAGTGTCTAATGACCATACCTTGCTACAGCGTCAGTCTTGTTAACTCAACCATGTCGTAAACATGTCCATAAATCTCCAACGAACTCTCAGCTTTAAATGGAAGCAACCTTTACCACCGTGACGTGTTTGTTGCACTATGTTGATCCCAGACAATCTCTCTCTTTCGCCTTGATGAAATAATGAGACAATTGCCTCGTGTTTTTAGAAAGGTTGTGGCGGAATGTAATGTAATATGTTACGAAGAGATACCGCACAATGGGAAGATAGTTGCTTCTCATGTGCAGTAAGAGTAGTATTAGAACGAACGTTCACATGCGTGTCATTTGGAAATACAAATACACCTACTGTCTTGCTCATGCCTTAATTACTCTAACTAACATATTATTGAACATTATATCAATATGTAGTTATGATATTATTAATTATGTATTATTACTTTTTACATAAGACGTATGCAAATACAATTGCTTATGTAGAGCATTACTTAACATGGAATTCGATCGTTACTGTCAACTGTATTACTTACTTCAATTAATTAGAATGCTAAGTTGTTTAGTACACACCTAACTGCATTGTACACATTTTAAAACTTTATAACACTGTTATGTTAGAACAAACGTTTGAAAAAAAAACATATTTGGTTGTTAATTTGTTCAGGATATATTGCTATGCTGCACTGTTTGTTAATGACATAATATAACAATTTCCAGGTTCCTTTCACATATTATGTTCTCTGTTTTTTTCAACAAATGTGCCGTAACTAGTTTTCCCAACATATAACAATATAATATATTGGTTTGTTTTTGTAAGTGTTGTATTCCTGTTCCGCTTGACCAGATCTAGATCAGAACATGTGTTGTGGTAATTTGTGAATAGCAAAAGAAGATACGTAATAAGTATTTAGACTGGTAATAATTAGATCACAAAATAACACACTTTGCATGTCTTTCGAAAAAGAACACTAAAAGTTGTTGATTATTTCTACGTGGTTGCTATGCTCGGATAGGTAACCGATAATTCCACATAGTGGGATATGTAATATGCATGAAGAAATAAGTATCTTTGTTGAATAATCATGACCGAGTTTGCTAGAATATGTTAACCCCAAAAAAAATCAACTAGCACTCGTTCCACTTTTCAAAGCTGGCATTCGCTACGCTACTTCTAATAGATACAATGTTATGGCTTTGCATTTCAATAGTTGTTGTTATATATAGACATGCAAGGCATTTCCACTCCAGGCCTCGGAGGCCATCCGAACAAAAAATACACTCCGAGCTTCGCAGGCCACCACAGAAATGTTTTGTCTCGTATTGGCCAAGATGCCGACGTGCTGCCTTCGCTGTCTAGAAACGATTGTCAGAAAGACGTTACCATCAGTAGGTTATCAAATAACAAATGTGAATCTGTCCGTTTAGTTTATAATGCATTTAAAAAACTAAATGAATTTAGCCTATAGCGAATCCGGTTCGTTTATGCCCTAATATATAGTGTGTTAATAGGTTAAGTAATATCCGCCGTCGGTTTAACAAAAAGCGCGTATTTTGTTCAAATCATCGAAGGAATTTAATTTAGTCGTTAGACGTCGTCTACGCTTCTGTTGTGCTTAATGTGGTTGCGAAATAGATTCCAGAGGTTGCACATATTCGGATAATTTCTTACCATGGCCTATTGACACCAACTTGAAGGGACCAACCGCTTTAAGAGTCTTTTTGGACTCAAGCGATGTGATGTGACATGAATTATTGCCCAAGTTTCTTAAAACGACAGTAGCTGGACTCGAACCCCGTCCTCTCGATTATCCGCCGAGTACTGCGTCCCATACTGTATAACCAAGGAAATTACAAATTACACGAGAAGGTTTTTACAGCGTGAAAATCCGACCGCATGCGAAACTTACATATTTTGGTTTGACCTATCTGTTGCCGTAAATTTTCACTAATGTAAAAAAATTACGCGCCTAGAGAAAACAGTTTTTCTCCACCCATAACTTATCCCAACTACAAAAAGGTGAGTGATTCACCACGCGCATGCGCCTTTGTACATCTTCCTATAAAGCCGTTCGAATGTCAAGACAGCCAGTAGACATCAGTTCCTGCTGAGTTGACAGCGAAAGCGAGCCTGCCTCAGACAAGAGTCAAGAAACTACCATGTGTGTAGGCGGCGCGATATTCATATATATCCCAGCCGGCATTCAACGTCGGTATGACGTTGATTATTAGTTGTATATACGTTGCGACGTGGAACAACATAAATGCAACGTTTTCTCAGCGTCTGGTCATCGACGTCACAAGGACGTGGACATTTGATGTCGCCACAACGTTGAAATCAAGTCGACAACCAAACCCAACGTCTTCACAACGTCTGCTTATAAACGTTATAAGGACGTGGAAATTTGACATCCATGCAACGTTGTAATCACATCGACAGTCCAACCAACTAGTTTCATCTATGAATAGAACGTTTTTATCACGTCTGGTCATCGACGTGATAACGACATAGATATATATGACGTTGGCACAACGTTGAAATCACGTCGACAACCTAACCCAACGTCTTTGCAACGTCTGGTCAACAACTTTACGTCTATACAACGTTACAATCACGTCGACAACCCAACCAACTAGACACATACATATAAATACGGCGTTTTACAATGTCTGATCATCAACGTTATGACGCCGTGGATATATGTGACGTTGGCACAACGTTGAAATAATGTCGACAACGCAATTATAAGGTCATCGCCATTATAAGGACTTGGACATTTGACGTTCATACAATGTTGCAATTTTTTATTTGTTCATTGCGCGTGTCGCCATTCTGCCTTGAGTTCGAACGAACGAAATCGATGGAAGCGAAACAATCCACTAATATATGCGAGTAAGTGTCACTATCCGCTTTTATTTGTTGAACTGTTTAGTTTTATCGTTTGTACGGAACACACACGACCATAATGTTGTCTTTGTCGTGATGTGTTTTGCATGCTTTCACCGATTTGAATCTGAGCACATTTTCCGACATATAGTCTATCGCAAAACTCGGTGTCGTCGCTTCCCTCTCGTATTCCATCATACCCTGCACCTGTTCCAGTGAAATGTGGTCATGTAGTGTTATGTATAAATTGCACAATCTTATTATATAACTATCAAAGTCATTGCCATTGGAATAAAATTGCAGTATTTATAAATTGTATCGGGAATTTACGGACAATAGAGCAGCCATGGCCCGTGGCCATGTTGACTGGCTGGGGCTTGTGCAGTTTGCTTTGTATTCGTTTCATCTGACCTTCGTTGCAAATAGATGTGTCGGTTAATACCTTTATTTAATTCCTTTTAAGCGAGTGACCTGAAGAAGCAGACATGAACTGAAGCAGAGGTGGGTGTAGCCGAAGTACGCACTCGACCAAACTGGTGGTGAAGACTGAGGAACAACTAGATATAATGGATTAACAGTATTCTTGATAAATCTGAAGTCATACTTTTGCTTTCATTGGTAGTGTTTAGTGTTAGTTAGGAAGCTATAATTATTGTGTGATTTAATAAAAATTAGATAGTAAGGTTAGTTTGAAAATGTTTTGTCAGCCATGGGGTCCATTGAAATTTAAGTCAGCTTGCCATTATTACGGTGTTAAGGTCGGCGCAGTTTAATGGATGATATGGTGTTGTGAGCTTTCTTTGTTATCAAAATAAGTTGTAGTTCCTGCTCTAAATACACATTTACAATTGTGCATATTGTGTGTGTTAAGAATGTGTGGAAGCCATATACATAGTAGATCCCCAAACACAACATAAAGGAGTATTTAACTTGTTTGTTGTGCATTGTTTCATTGAGCTGGTGTTTCTGAAGCCATGAATTGGTCAGCCTACTGGTCTTGTCACATTGTTTCAATAATGGCTTAACCATTGTCTGTACATTCTTTACAACTACTTGGCTGTTACCAGACAGGTGTAGGGAAAGCACATAATAATTATGTCTGCTGCTGAATACTGGTTACTAGAGGAATTAATCTACATTGAATGTATTCCACTGGTTCAGGAATGTACACATTGTCAAATAAAATCATATATGTTGTATCAGAACACAATGAATATCTTTATTTTGTTAATGTTTGTTTTATTATCAAAAGCTCTTCTAGTACACATGTAGACGCCGACATACATAGCATTGACGAAGGGGAACTAACATTTTTACCTGTAAACAATTTAAGTTGGTTATCAGAAAACAGTAACGATCTAATGTTGACACAACGTTAAAATCCAATCAGTTTGCTACATTGTTGCAACGTCGATCCAACTACTTTTCAACATTGCAACAACGTTGAAACCCAACGTCGATGCAACGTGGAAACTCGACGTCTGTGCAACTTTCAAATCCAACTAGTTTTTAACATCGGTACAACGTGGAAACCCGACGTCGATACATCGTTGAAACCTGACGTAGATACAACTTTCAAATCCAACTAGTTTTCAACGTTGGTACGACGTCGATACCCGACGTCGATGCAACGTGGAAACCCGACGTCAGTGCAACTTTAAAATCCAACTAGTTTTCAATATTGGTACAACGTGGAAACCCGACGTCGATACATCGTTGACACCCGACGTAGATACAACTTTCAAATCCAACTAGTTTCCGACATTGCTACAACGTGGTACCTGACGTTGAAACAACGTATTTTCAACGTCATTTTGCCTGCTGGGATTGCTCTCTTCTAAAAAGAAGGTGTACTGATTTGTTGTTGCACATACTTTGAAACAAAACCGACACCATAAAACTGCTTCAGCATTTCAATGTTTTGCTCGTTTCGGTTTAAATTCATTGTATGATGTTTATCAAATATAAACTGCATAGGCATGTCATGCTGCTGGCAGAGCAACTTATTGTCTTATATTTCATAAATGCCTCGCCGCATGAAGCCTCCTAGCAGCAATTAATGAGATCCAATCTATACTCTCTTGCTCTCCAGACGTCTAGTAAGATGTCATCGGCCAGGAAATAGAACTGTAAACATTGGTTAACTATCGGCGTGATAATATTCATCTACCCTAGGTATACACGTTAGGGTCCAACGGATATTCTATGTTGTAGCATCCAAGATTCCTTATGGCATTTGGTGACTAGAATGTGAAGTCAGCGCATGTTGAATATGTCGCATTTTATGCAAGACGATCTTTTTACTCTCGATAAGCGAATGGCTTCCGTGTACACTTGCTATCTAGGGTATTAGCTTTTGATGGCAATCGTCTTAAAACGTAGTTCCTGGTCGCGTACATGTGGCTTCGATTGTCTTAATTTGTGAATGCAACCGAAGGAGCACTGCTCGATTCAAACACAGAGTGGTGTATCTGGCGTGTGATTACATTGGCCAATGCCAATGATTCACCCCGGAACAAATGTGGCTGTCCAAGCAAGCGCAGTTGATCTCCATTTCGACTGTCACTGTCTGTTCAACTTGATACAATACCTACTGTGGCCCACTCAAATATACAGGTTCAGAAGCACTACCGGCAAACAGAGGGGTGTGTCGTGTCGCCGTACAGTGTTACATCCGTGACTGTCTCCAACCACTCTCACGACAACCGCCAATAACGGTGTGCTCATGAATCTGAAGCTTGGTGGATTTAGTTTTTTGTATGATACTCACATTTCCATTTGGCTTCATGACAAGAAAACATATATGTTAACTATGTGATGTAGATCAAACCTGTTACAACAGCTATTGTTGAAAAAACCTAACTTAAATTAGGAATCGGCGTGTTTCTTTGTTTTGTACTATTATTTCTTCGACTCAGGCTCTTCTAAATGTATTCTCGTTACGTACCCGACACGTTGATCACAGACAGTGCAATATTAGACAATTAAAATGTTAAAACAATTACCGTGATGCTTACCTACTGGTAAAACCCAAGCATAACGTTATCATTTATGATATCTTATCAATATTAATTACTACTACTAATAATAATAATCTACGGTAAAAATAATAATGATGATGATAATAACAATAATCTTATTATAATCGACCGTGAGTATATATGCCTGTATGTTTGTATGTTATGCTACTCCTAGATGATTTGCATATCGGGCGCAAAACGTTCATGGGTTCATCTACGACCCCACGGTAGAGTCGTCACAGTTTTTTAGCAATTCACCACGCTATCGCCCTGCGTAGTTATTACGTACACTTGTCGGCAACGCTACGCTAACAATTACGTACAATTGTTAACAACGTTATGCGTCTTTTCCACGTGGGAATGTCCCACATTACTTAATGCAAGGGCAAGACGTCGCTTGACGTTACTTTAACTGCCAATATGACGTCGAAACATTGAGAGTTGACTGGCAGCACAAAGTACCAAGACATAGAAAGATATTTCTGTGATAGTGTTGTGTATCCAGTTTTTTTAATTATAATTTGTATTGTTGATGTTGCCTCTTTGATATAATCATGACGCGATGGCCTGCATAACACTAATTTTATTCTGGTTTTAGTTACTCTAGTTAAAACATATGAGCTACGTCACCGTTGTAATAATTTAATATTATTTTAATTATTATTCAATTACAGGCGGTGCCACCAGAAGTACGTGTTACTTCTCTGCTTTTTCGTCGCCTCCGTCATCGACGAAGCCGTAGCTTGCCGCCGACGAAGTAGGTTGAATTTTCTTTAATGACAACACTTCGCTTAACATTTCCACCAGTAACGGTACACACATTCCCAATAAACATTCACAATAACAAGAACTAGTGTTATTTATATAAATACTAATTATAAATAATCTTGAGATAATTTAAAAGTGGTGAATAGAGTAACACATATAAGATAATTTGGTAGTAATAATGTACATTATACTACTTAAAGGCAGATATTGTCCGATTGTTGCTACGGGTCTGGTACACCATTTTCAAGACTGAATGTAATGAATCGGTATCATAGAGATCATATATATATATATATATATATATATATATATATATATATATATATATATATATATATATATATATAATGTATAATTGCTCTGATGACGTAGGCATTAACTAATTATAATGTTATAATATTATATGTAATATGCATGTTATAAACATGTTAAATAGTTTATACTGGTTATAAAACTGTTATTGTATTTTGTTTTACAAATGTAAATGGGTAAAATACACTGCATTTGAAAATGACGTATGCAATACATATTTACATAATAAATATAGGCATACATATTTTTTTATGAATCTTGTAAGAGTTTCACAATATGTTCATAGGACAATTTATTTATTGTTACGGTATATGTGCCACTTTACCGCGGTATTAAAATAAACATTACTTGAATAAATACAAATACTTGATTGATATATGTATATGTATAACTGCATTTATATTAATCATTATGTGTGTAGTTTTTTAAAACAACACAACCACATTCATTGAGTAATATTAATTAATGACATGTGCTACTAGTTAACATAAGGTGAACAATATTATACGCATTAACTATTAGCTGACATTGTCAGTGTAACAACCTTACAGAACAATGGATGCAATACGTAATTATGTTTAATAATTGATGCTGTTTATGTGTCCGAATGAATGTATCAAGTTACATGATTAATGAGGTTTGCGTATTTTATTTAAGACACTCGTTCATGTTTTGGCATGGTGCTGTGACATTTCCGTCGTAGTTTTTGTATGGAATTCGCTTTAGGAAGCCTAATATAGTTTTCTTTGCTCTGTGTTTAGAGCCGTACGATCGCACATGGAAAGGCGACGTAATTGGGCGAGATTACAATATGTGTATTACGTCAATACTCTTGACTAAGTATTTCAGTTCTTTTCGCCGATTATTCTGTATTCCAGAATGCAGCTCCTACAACCACGACACCCACATCTGCTGCAGAGGACGCGTGCAGTCGAAGGAAGGGGAGAAAAACAAAACCGCATGTTGCGGCAAGAAAGCGTACAACAGAAAATATGGCATTTGTTGTTGGGGGTCTTTACACGATCACCCGGGCTACATCATGCGTTGCTGCGGCATGCGACCATACACCCCCCTTATGTACAGATGCTGTCCTCGCTTTCGTGTAGTTCACATTGCTGCAATGTGTCCACGATATTGATGTGATGATGTGTCTTTTGGTCTACAATGATAAAATCATACGACTGCTTCCGTTAATTTGTGATTTTGTTTAAAGGTAGACCGACATTTAGACCAGTTGTTGGCTCCGTTGTCTTTGAACCGTGATACAGGCCAATTGCTCAACTCTCTTCCAGTATACCATTACACGGATGATACTAGTGCGATCATAGTTTACAATAAATTTTGAACTTATCTTTCGCTTCAAATCCAAGTAGTCCAGCAATATGCAAACCCACGTCAAGTCTCGAGTAGTTATGCATACGAATAAAAAGTGCTACAACCGTATATGCGCATTTTATTAAGATATTCCTCGTTCATATGTCAAGTGTCAGTGTCACTCTTGGTGTCAGAAAACCGGCATCGAACGAAATTTAAGTTAGGTGTAACGACACATTTTCGCCCAGCTTTCAATTGCACACGCACAAAATACATTCATTATTTTAGGTCCTTGCTCAAGTCTCAAGTCTCGGATTGAATTCTCAAGTATTTGGCTGAAAAGTCTTATGTATGTCCCGTGTGTAACATGTTCGAGTCCCCAGCTCTGTCTTTACTCCCAGACCTTGCTTCGTAGTATACTGTTGCCAATAAACGTGTTCCAGCAGTTCGCAAACGTAATGTTTTATCACATGTTCAGTAAAATTAATGCAACTTGTGTATTTAGACATCGAATGGTAAGAATATAATAATTGTAATTGTAATTGTATATTGTGCTTGACCAATAACCCTCGTGACTCGGATGATCGACGTTAATGTCAGTCCCGTCTCATTTAATTGGGAAGGTTAAAGAACCATTGGGGACAACATCCTGGCTAGTTGAATGATACTTCGAAACACCATTCACTTGTGGTAACTGCAACAAACAGACTAGCCAGTTAATAGAACGTTGCCGAGTGCTGGAAACAACTAGAACTAGAACAACGGGCAACACTATTTATGTGTCTGTGTGTGCATGTATGCTTGTGCGAATGTGCGTGCGTGCGTACGCGGGCAAGTCTTCACAAGGCTTCTGTATATACACTAATCAACCACTGACAGTTGCCGCCTATGACAATAAACCTGCGGACAGTTGCCCCTCACATACAACACATCATGCGGAGAAGTAGTTATCCACATGAATACCTCATGGAAAGAGCAAACTACACGCAACTACCAAGCATCAGTACGAACACTTTCTCAACATCTGTGAAAATTATTAATTAGTATATCAGATAAAGAAGTAATTCAAGATTGAGATATATTGAGATATATTCCGAAAATCGAGGGTATAATAGACTAGACGAGATGGGTGTAGACTAACCCTTGGATTAATACAGGTCAACCCATGAGAGTGTAATAAAGTAGACGAGATGGGTGTAGACCAACCCTTGGACTAACACAGGTCAATCCATGAGAGTATAACAGAGTAGACGAGATGGGTGTAGACCAACCCTTGGATTAATACAGGTCAATCCATGAGAGTGTAACAGAGTAGACGAGATGGGCGTAGACCAACCCTTGGATTAATCCAGGTCAATCCATGAGAGTGTAACAGAGTAGACGAGATGGGTGTAGACTAACCCTTGGATTAATACAGGTCAATCCATGAGAGTATAACAGAGTAGACGAGATGGGTGTAGACCAACCCTTGGATTAATACAGGTCAATCCATGAGAGTGTAACAAAGTAGACGAGATGGGTGTAAACTAAACCTTGGATTAATACAGGTCAATCCATGAGAGTATAACAGAGTAGAAGAGATGGGTGTAGACCAACCCTTGGATTAATACAGGTCAATCCATGAGAGTATAACAGAGTAGAAGAGATGGGTGTAGACTAACCCTTGGATTAATACAGGTAAATCCATGAGAGTGTAACAGACTAGACGAGATGGGTGTAGACCAACCCTTGGATTAATACAGGTCAATCCACGAGAGTGTAACAGAGTAGACGAGATGGGTGTAGACCAACGCTTGGTTTAATACAGGTCAATCCATGAGAGTGTAACAGACTAGACGAGATGGGTGTAGATCAACCCTTGGATTAATACAGGTCAATCCATGAGAGTGTAACAGAGTAGACGAGATGGGTGTAGACCAACCCTTGGATTAATGCAGGTCAATCCGTGAGAGTGTAACAGAGTAGACGAGATGGGTGTAGACCAAACCTTCGACTAATACAGGTCAATCAACGAGAGTGTAACAGAGTAGACGAGACGGGTGTAGACCAACCCTTGGATTAATACAAGTCAATCCATGAGAGTGTAACAGAGTAGACGAGGTGGGTGTAGGCCAACCCTTGGATTAATACAGGTCAATCCATCATCATGTTTTTACTGTAACGTTTCAGTAGTTTTTCTCCTTCACATACGTACTGATATGATGGTTTCTTTCTCATAGACGCTAACGGTAATTGCCCATCTCAGACATTTATCTGGTCACATCCGATTAATACGTAATTGTTTTTTGTTTCAAAAAAATAACTGGTAAATAAAATATGATGAGAGGTAACCTGGGCTAAGGTCCTGGTTCCAAGGTGGTTTACAGTCGGGCGATTTGTAGCAGTGTTTTCACAGCCGCGCTCACAGCGTGATACGTTCAGCCGAGCAATGTAGGTCTGTGCAGAGAGACACTTTATTAATGTGTCTCTCAGACAGAACACGGTGATGTGAAAAATCGTGGAATCGTACACGATGTGATGCTGTATGTTGGAGACTTTCACCTTTATAATACTACATATTCCTTAGATTTCAATAATTGCGATAAACCATTAGGCATGTACAAATGCATATACAAATGAGCATAGTCACATATTATTTTAACTGCACCTATGTCAACACGGACACTAATGCAGTGGCCGAACCGACCAGATTGTCGTGGTTGACAGCATTGCCTATGAGCCTATTTCAACATCTGTCGTGACATATACACTGAAAGAAATATCAAAGCGTACACTGGCAATTTAATAAACATGTCATGGAATTTTCCGGAGAACATGGTGTGGTGTACACTAGATCCGCTTTGATTTGAGCGATGGTTTTATGGAAATGTGAGTTTGAGAAGCCAGTCATTATATATCATAGAATAGCATAAATTGCTTATTTCTTTTGGAAATGCGTTATTCGCTAGCTCGATTGCTTTGGGATCAAACGAAGAAGTTTTCTGTCGAGAGTTATGAAAAAAGTTCTGAAGACAGTCACGAGACAATAAAATACCCAACACACCTCTTATTGACCCGAAACCGCCATTGCGTATCGATTCCTAGCGGTGTCATTAAAGGTCACTCCACAATTCGACTTTTTCGTTCGTCTCGTTTCAGAATTATTTCGCAAAACATATCCCATGTAATATCGACTACGCCCCGTTTGTGGTGGTTTTCATGAAATCGGCGGACAAATTATTGTATTATTTTTAACATGGTCTGGTCGAAATTCGGCGAAATACCAGGCAATCGTTGTCCGCTCTATATCCTATAACATGTTTGCAAGTTACCCGATCTAACGATCAAAGTCAATGTAGGCGATGCTTTTCACAAAAGTTAGCATTCTTTTATTAAGCGGACTGCACATATTACTTAGAAACTGTTAACGCACTAAATATTTCAATATCAACGAACCTGATCAACGATTAAATGAATTGAAGAGGGATTTTTAACAATTGCCAATTATTGTTATTATTACTAGCAAAAATGCCTGTCCCAGGACGTGATAACTTGGTAGTTCATACGTGACAGTCGAGATAGCAATGTTTACCAAATAGGTGATCGCTAATATAAACCGCCCACATAGTTAAATGACAAGTGCCAGATGGCGCTACGTACTCTCAAACGGTTTACGTACCGAAGTATTCGACACGCGCGCGCGAGGTTTCTGCGCTTGTTTGGAAGTTAACATTTTGCATAGCGAACAATTGATTTATCAAAATAACCACAAAGAACCCTTAAAATAAAGGGTATTTCGAAAAAATAAAGGCGTTATGTTTCATTCGTGGGTTCGTAGATTAATCCCTGAAAGTTTGGCGGAGGGAAACGTTAACATAACCACATAAAAACACGTATACAAACATTCGCTAGCTCGATTATAATTAGATATCACATTAAACGTTTTCACGCGCATTTGCAAAAATCATCGATAATAAATGAAAACATTACATTCTCTACGTGTATACAATATATCCAGCCAAAATTCTCATTTGACACTAATAACATGAGCGAGCAGAGCAGATTTTTTGTAGTGTGTGGGTAGCTTCAAGTTACATTTCAAACCGTATTTCAATTCGGCGTAGGTCATATTGGTTTGCTGCAGGACAGTCCAGGGTACTGACGAATTGTGTTTTCACAGATGTAAGTTGCCCCTTACTGGCGACATGTCAGTTACTTGCATTTTGATTTATCTAGACCTAATGTTCGTATACAAAGCTTCCAAATGGCCACGAGTTGGGCATAATCTACGCTGCTTGTCATAACAGTCTCGCCTTCCTTAACTTGTCAGCAAACGGTGGCGCCGCATCGCGGAACCTGGGTCGTCAAGGATACGCCACCTAGTGGAATGATACTTTGTTATAACAGTGGTGCCACGGAATACTTTCGCGTAACCATGTGACACATAATTGTATGGGATTCTAGTCCATTCATGATAGCTCAAACTAGCTCCTTTCTCTTCAACGACAATGCACAATAAATAGGCGACGTTAAAATTCGCTTCAAAACAAACTCGGTTCAAGGTCAAGGAGATTTGTTCAATATTACCATAGAGTTAAAAACAAAAAAAGTGTGGAGGAACATATTAAAACCCCTGGAGGCCCATCGTGAGTTTACTACACAATTCAATATGGCGTCCGAGACTACAATAACCTGTCGTCAGCGAGTTGTAACTTGAGAACCACTTGGGCTTGAAGGTACATATTGGTGTCTGTGGTAGGGTTTCAACCATGCTCTATCCAATGAACACCAAATACACATCAAATAGCCATCACAACATTCATTGATTTCACGTTCGATAATAATATACATAACGTTAAGGAAACACGTTGAATAAAATGTCAAACACCAGTATTTCGTTACGACACTAAATAACATAATATCAGTGATATACATATTTTGTATTATATGCTAATATAAGCAAACAGTAACTTACCTCTATACTATGTTCTGTTATCAATACGTTCCTACTACCCACTCAACGAAGAAGTAAGAGAAGAATGCCAACATGAGATCATCTCAACATCAGATTGACGATATGGACATATTTTGGCCATGTACTGATAATTCCACGGACAGAACATATCTGCAATTTGCCCGTATGAAATGCCTTAACAACCCTGGTTGGAATTCATCCAGGGACACATGAGGGTTATATTGGTAGAACAAGCACGCCGTTGGAAGTCACACAGAACCGACAGTCATGCTGGTAGTTATTACCCACCCTCTCTGCCCCACCCACCTCCTTGACGTTCACCTCACCCCTGTCCTGTTGTGCTTTCCTAACTCTCTCCTTCCCTCATTATCGCTCTCTTTCTCCCAACAATCCTCCATACCGCAATCCTCAGCTCTCTCCGTTACAAACGTGACACGGCATCAGTCGGTGATACCCGCATATATTAAGAAGCTGGCATTGAATTACAATAATTGCAATACTAAGTTTCTTAAAAAGGAAATACCATATCAAAGATATATAGCATTACGATAGTAAGTATCCGAAATCAATATCCCTCGTCTGCTGCGGGGTTAGTAATACATAGTTAGCTTATTACTCGCCAGATGTCAGCACTGTCATTTGCAGTTTAATTGAAGTCAAGTGTGAAATCGGTATCTATTTAATTATCATAGTCTAAGATCGACAGTTTTGTCTACTATGCACACATTATGTTATACATCACGTAGGCGTATTGCACAATTATTACCAATACTAATCGCTGCGCTTAAAGGGGGGGGTGAAGCACTTGAATAACCATGGCCCAAACATAATAACATACCATTTACAGTATATATCACCCTTATATGATGGGCGCAACGCCACGGTAATTTTGTAATATCCTTTTTAACTTTGCCATTATCTTCGCTGGGCGGCGCCATATTGCTCTGCGGGGGGCTCAGCGGCAGAGTGGTTTGAGTACGAGCTCCTGGCACGGCGTTCACACAGTAAAAACCTCTCGGAAAAACGGCCGAAACGCATGGAAAATCGAATAAAAAGAAAACTGGTGTGCACTGGATGGCTCCTGGATATATCAACTAGTACTACAAATGCAAGGAAAAAACTTTTGATCGACTTCCGAGGAAGAATTTGCAGCGGAAAGGTGGTTGCAAATGCGGAAATTGCCGTGTCCGCCAGCCGCAGGCTCTGCGAGTGACCACTTTTCCGATGCAGATTACAAGACAAAAGACTGTGTCATGAGCATGGACAGACGGTGAGCATCAAGATGTCATTCTTGGTCAAAGACACCGTTCCATCGTAGATCTTTTTTTCCGCATGTGACCATGCATCTACAGACTATTCTGCGACAAGGAAACGTCATATATCAGAGGGCAGAGCGATGCGCAGGAAGCGACGAGCCGAAACCAGGTTAGTAAATTGGATTACCGTTACCATTGTGGCTTATCACTACGATTACAATATAGTTCCACCCCAATAAGCACAGCTGTGCTTCAACGTCAGCATATATATGACCCACAGTAAATCGAAATGTATGAATACAATAAAGTGCGAGTAAGTGTTAATAGTTTGATATAATTACGAGTGTTTTCCAATCCGCCGATTTATTTTCGACGTGATCAGACGTACCGTACCGTCGTCAATACGTGGCCGTACTCAAAACAATAACAATTACTCAGTAAGTGCTACAGGATATACTGCAGCCTTATAACATGGGCCATGGCGTATGTACTAGGCAAAATTATTCAAGAAAATAATTTGATATTACTTATTGACAGTCATAATAAGTCTCATACTCCTGTGTTCTAAATGCCTAGAGAGCAAGCGGCAAGCGTAAGGCTATACCTCGGGGGGGGGGGGGGGGGGGCTAGATGCATGGGAGAAACACGACCAAAAGACAGTATAGACTATAGTGCAACAGAAGCCTACTGTTGCTGTTTACATTTCAAATTCTTTATGGAAATATTTAAAATATACAAATACTTTCATTGTGATTAAGTGCAAATGCAGTTACAAAAACTTTTAAAAAGTATTTAAATATTTAAGTAAAATGCATTTCACCCATGCAATGTCTAGCTGGAAAGGAAACTAACTAAGGCATCGTCATCTACCCAGTTGAACACTGTCAGATTACATGTCTGCTTTCTATAATGACACTTTACAATTTCTGTCTGAATTCTTGTGACTTGAGAATAAGGCAAAATTATATAAAATAAATTTGCTTTATTGATCAGATTAAACCCCACATGTAATAACCGGAAGTTCATAGAGATGTATTAATTACATTTTATTCTAAGTCAACTGATAACACTGTAATGAATATCGTGGGGGAAGGGGCAATTGTCGGCAACCCACAATAGTATTAGTACAAGCCATACATATGAAGGAAGTATATCAGGCTTGGGGTCAATTCTGTTTTGTCAATTCCAAAAATCAGTTCTAATTCCACCTTGCAAAAATCAATTCCAACTGTTAAAATGCTAGGCTAAAGAAAAATTCAAATGCAATTCGTTTTAACACAGTTTTATTTGTCACGTGTGCACAATCATATTTAATTAGATATGATTAAAAAATTATTGTTCGTTAAACGCACACACACACACACACACACACACACACACACACACACACACACACACACACACACACACACACACACACACACACACACACACACACACACACACACACACACACACACACACACACACACACACACACACACACACACACACACACACACACACACACACACACACACACACACACACACACACACACACACACACACACCTTTGTCACTTGCCCCCCAGACATTAGCCCCTTGCCTTATTCAAAATCTGGACATTTGCCCCCTGCCCGTAGCTTCTGGATTATTTGTAAGTTTTTTTTAAGAAATGTTTTTTTAACTTCTGAACATGAATTCAAGATATATATTACCCTAATTGCAATTAATGTTCTTTGTGCCAGATCAGCCAAGTAAATTACTTAATGTAGTTGGAGATGATCCTGTAATCAAAGGATTATCTTTATTGCAATTGTGGAAGAAGCCAGTGACATTAGGACCTGGACATGTTAGGACAATTGAGGATATTTGAAAGAAGCCATCTCAACAAAGTTTCTTTTGAATTGCATTTACCATGGAGAGTTGGAGTGACTCCATTTTCCTATAAAACTGGATGCACAAGCCAGAGTTGTCAGAATTCACTTATATAACTTCACCATGGAAATTACTACTAGCATTTGACGAGGTCAGAAGCTATGTTTTGAGTGTCATTCCTTCACCAAGAAGGGGGACCAACAAGATTACTCTTAATTGGGAGTGAAGCCAGCGTCGATCCTGATCATGCAAGGGTGCTGTGGTCACTGATCTGATCTCCAGATCCAGAATGTGATCAACAAGACTGCCTGCAACCATGATGGTGACATGGCACAGATAGGAGCTGCCAAGGTCCGTGAGGACCTGAAAACTAAGGCAGCTAATACTAGGGGCACTCCAAACCAGCTGATCTCTGACCCGTTACTGTCCACCACTGTTTGTGGAAGCGTCACCCCAAGAACCCATCTTCCACCACTGATCTGACTATCAATGATACCTGGAAGACAACAGGTGACAAGATCATCTCATACACACTCCAGGGGATAGGCCATTGCATTAGGCTAAAGTGACTTCGACTTGTCATTGAATGTTATGTTATTGTAGTAATAATGATAAAACTGCAAACTGATTTTCACTTGTCAACTATCATAGAAAAAAGGGGCAGATGTCCGGGGGGGGGGGAGCAAATATACTAGGAGGCAGATTTATATCGCTATCAGTTGTGGTATCATTGATATTTCATCAAATTTACTGGAAAGTTTGAGTCTTCAACATCCTAATCTCCAACATGTATTCTACATGGGGACATTTTTAATTACTACAAAGGGCAAACCCTACAGCCACATGTAACAGCATTGTACAGGTGACCAGTGACATGTTTAGTATGGGAAACTTGTGGGCTGAACATTAGGCTCGGATAAACAAGGGGCTGCATTCAAGTGGGGCAGGCTTCCTCTCTCACACAAAGGGAATGAGCAGGCAGGTGCCCTTAATTAGCAATCTCTGTAAATAAACCTTATACACTGAGAAAGAAAATGAGGCATGAATGGTCTGATTTTGGTTTTACTGTCTGTTACAGTAACTTAGTATTTCTTTTTGATGCAAATGCTTGATTATATTGTTCTTGGTCACAATGTTTCAATACCAGAGTAGATAGTGTCTATGCTGTAATGTTGACAACTTTCTGGCTGTTACCAGATTCATGGTGACATGCTAAAAGCAGACAAATATGATTTTTAAAGTAATATAAGTAAATATAAGGGTTAATATTAACAGGATCAAGTCAATAATTCCAACAAAATCAATTCCAATTCCCAAAAAATAAATTTCGGAAAAAAAAATTCCAATAAAAAAAAAAAATTTAAGTCAATTCCAATTCTGGAACTGGAATTGAGGGTCAGTTCCAAATCCGGAATGGAATTGACCACATGCCTGAAGTATATTCATGACAATATCTTGTCTCTGTGTACTACAGCAACAGTCATGAACAGTATAATTGAATTGAAACAAACTTATGTCTGTGTGGCTTTTGTCCATGCACCATACTATCTAGCAGATGCTTTCAGTATAATACCTAATAATTATATATATATTTACATATATACATATACGTGTGGGCAGGTATGTGTGTGTGCATGCAGCATTTATAAGGTAAAGATGTCACAAGCTTAGATCTGCATTTGGTCCAATAACAATATTCATGCATTATGTTATCTAAATCGAGTGTCAGATATAAAATAAGGAACCCCTTAGAAAGTGTACCTATGGGTCCATATTTTGTTATGGAATTTGGACCCCTTATAGAATTTTGACCTCCCTGGCCCATTGAAAACAGTGCAATGTTGATTAGATAATATAATGCACTTTGGAGTTAGGATGCTAAAATTTTGGTTACATGCGTTTGGTTATGTTACCAGTGGCATTCGTCAAACTGACCAAACAGATTCATTAAAAACATTAAGAGATCAGTGAAAGACCCATTGGTTGAATTAACATGGCTCCATAGGGAAAATGATTTTCCCTGTGGTTGATTACTTTATACATTATATAATACTGGCACTCTTATATTCTAAAAATAATATATACAAGGGAAAGTTTCTCACATTGTGATTCATTTTTATTATGCAAAAGATGAATTTTGTAAAATTTTCAAGTCACTGTATGTGTAATCTTTTCAGATGAAAGATTCACCATTGGTTCGTACAAGTACAGGTACTAGTTTTGAAGCATCCAGTGCTACGGGTGATGCCGTCAATCTTTACATTACGGATGTCACCTTTAGTTCCATCACTGCTATTACTGCTGTGGCATCACATACAACTGATGCTGCAATGCAAATCGATCCGGTAACGATATTTCAAGTGCAACACTTCGCGAATGCTGCTGTAGTCACGGATGACATTATTGCACCAATGAACGTTGATCATGACTACTCCTATGTGAAGCTTCCATCAGATTCAGTGAGAATAAAGACATTGGTGCGGATGATGCACACTATGTGATAACAGCGACATAACCGAGGGTGACTCAAGCAGCTCCGACACCTATGAGAAAGAGAAGAAGTTTGTCATTCGTGAGAAAAACTTATGTCACTTTTCTGCACCTGCACACACACCAAACAGCCATAAACTGTGACACAGGTTGTACTCATGTCTGATCTATCAGCCAAGGTCTTTCGGATACTGGGGTGTCTGTCAGGAAAGTGTGCTGATTTCTACCCCTGGATGAGTGAAAGGTGAATCGAATATGTTAGGTGTACATGTACTATCAGTCAGAATAAGTAGTGTATTGGTGTATATTTAGTGCCAGTAGTGTATTGGAACAGATGGTTGGTGTGCAAGTACTATCAGTCAGAACAAGTAGTGTATTGATACATATGAATGGTGTACATTTACTGTCAGTACAAGTAGTGTATTTGGTAGAGAATGAGACGCTTGGTTTACATTTGCTGTCGGTAGGAACAAGTAGTAGATTCAGTCAGAACAAGTAGTATATTGGATACACATGATTGGTGTACATTTACTGTCAGAACAAGTAGTGAAATGGTGCAGATTCCAGAATGAGATCATTGGTGTACATTTACTGTTGGTAAGAAGAAGTAGTGTATTGGTATGCATGATTGGTGTACGTTTACTGTCAGTCAGAACAAGTAATATTGTTACACGATTGGTTTACATTTACTGTCCAATCAAAACAAGTAGTCTATTGCCAAAGGTACAGATGATGATGGTGAAACAGTTAAAATGCCTTGGCTTTATAAAGATTAATTATTTCCTAAGCTAAACTACCAGTATATTTGATATGTTGTGGCATAATAATGATGTGTGTAACTGTGATATCCATGTTCCAGGTTGTATTTCCCGGTGGTAGAAGTCACTGTTTTTAGTCAATGTTTAGTCGTTCTAGTTAGCCTTATTTCTTTGGTAATTGTTTTTGTATGTGAATAAACTGTTGATATATTTTATGTTGGTCTCAATATAAATGAAATTGTGTGTAGTGACATGCAAGATGCTGCAGGAAACATTTTTGTTGACAGAAGTGGGATATGGATAAGAAGGCATTCACATCATTCAGTTATTAATATTTTAGTGGGAATTTTTGTAGTTTTCCAGGTTGTTTTTCAACCTGCTGCATACTGTGGATGCCTCACAATTTGTCTATATATGACTATCAGTACACTCACCTGTGTCAGGTCAATCTCCATAGCTAAACTTTCCATCAATTCAATTCGGTTCAGAATAGACATCACAGATCCTTCCCACATCGCAGGATGGGATTACTTGTCTTGCCTTTGCTGAGCCTGAAATATAATTTGTCAGGGTTAGTTGATAGCACTAATTCCATAATTACCATAATAGTTACAAAACTGTGAACATTACATATTGTCAGTAGTTAATTATTGTTATTTAAATGATTACATTGCACCAAACAACAAGGCGTTATAGTGTGCTACAGAGAGGGGTGATTACAAGTACGAATATTAATGTAATCATGATTACAGTAATTATTGCAATCACAATTACTAATGTAGTCATGATTACAATCATTATTACAATCACGATTATGGTAACATTTAAGAATATATATATATATATTCACATAATGAATGAAATAAACCCTCATGTTATTATTGTCATCAATGTTATTCAACACAAAATCAAACACAATATTAAAATACAGTCACGGTACACTTCATTAGATTAGATACAAAATAAAGAGAAAAGCCTGCTTGCATTGCCATTGTAGTTCGGACCTCGCCCTCGGGCTAGGTAAAAGAGATCTGCAGAAAAAATATGATTATTAAAATGGCAATGATTCGATAACAATTGAATTACTGACCTGCTAGCTATAGGGCGAATCAATGAGTCGGCACGCAAACCATGCAATGACAGCAGGCCAACATCTAGCACCGCTCTGTTTGTGCATATCACTACAAAATCATCGTCTTCGCATTCGTACGGTGATGCAAGCAACAACGCGGTCGGTCGGGCACACGGTGCTGCATAGCCATAGCCTAGCCCTAGGCATGGTAGCTTCCTCGGCGCAGCATGATGACATCGGGACGCAATTTCCACAGGTTCACCACATCACATTACCTAGTCAGGAATCGTTGACAGTCAAAGCGCTGTTGTAATTTTTCCTGAATCTAACGTCAACAAAGGAGAAGCCGACCTGGAGTCTGGAGCGTGACTCGCACACTCCGTGACACTTTACGACTGTCAACGGTTGTTTCCGTGTGGCCTGTCGAACTAGACTCTTCGTCTGTGGTTTCCATTTCTCCAAAGATAAACAACTATTACGGAAGTTCAGTAAACCACTAATCGCTAGTAGCAGATCTGGTGAAACTGTCACAAGCGATGCATCCATCTTGTCAACAAGTAAAAAATAGTTCCGGTATTCCGTTATCGCATATTCTCGTTGGTTAGCGTCTCGTGTGTTCGAGAAGTGTGGCGTTTTCGACGATTTTTTGCGTGTTTTGTTGTAATTTCTTTTACTTTTTTTATTTGGAACGAACAAAAACGCTATTTTGTTGACGTGTGTAAACACTTGTATATATAACAGAGACCCATATCTTTTTTTTCGCTCCAGAATGCCTATTTACGAAATAAATCGCAAAAAATCGAAAATTTACATTGATTAGATATACGCGACTCAAACCACTCGTTTCGACAACAAGATGGCGATACGCAGTGATGTATTTTGTCGATGTTTGTCTCGAACAAAATCAGTTTTTCAGTTTATCTCATAAATTAGCAGGTATCTGTCACCATTAATGCATAGTTAGATAATATATATTTAAATATACGGCATAACACAAAATTGCTTCAGTTCCCCTTTAAAGTTTACCAGATCATTGCATGGTTTTGCCTATCATTTGCGTTATTAGTGAGATACTGCTACCGCTCTACTTTGTAACTCAATTCCTCCTAATCCCAGAGAGTGTGCGCGTATATATGCGTCTTGCCGGTGGTCATGAATGGCGTTACCATTCTACAATTATGGTATTTACAAATGTCATTCATTGTGATGAACACAAACATGAAGAATATTGTCCAGATATATAGCTGGTAAAACAAACTCGAAGTTATAATTGTATATTACGTGATTCATTATATCAACATATAACATTTTCTATTGAGCACAGTTGCAGTTAGAAAAGCCACCAAGGTGCGTCTCAGCAGAGCAATCAAATATTGCTTATGAGCTTCATTTTTCGTTTTCATATTGGATTTACAATACGATGCAACATCACGGCACAATTGTTTACGAACATAAAGTTACCAAACGTCGTCCAGCGTTACTGAAGACAGGAGCATCTATCGTCGATTAAATTTATTCCGAAGAAAGTTCACGATGAATACAAACCATGGCGGCTGTGCGGAAGAACTGTGAAGAAGGTTGTGATAACGAAGGTGCAGCGGGGATTAGTACGTGACGTACGGGGCTGGGAGAACGAAGAAACAGTGGTAATTAGTATGTGACATACGAGATTGTGAGTACGAAGAACAGCGGGAATTAGTACGTGACGTATGGGATTATGGGAACGAAGGAAGGAACAGTGGGGATTAGTACGAGACGTACGGGGTTGTGAGAACGAAGGAAGGAACAACGGGAATTAGTACGTGACGTACGGGGTTGTGAGAACGAAGGACCAAGATTAGTGCGTAACGTACGAAGTTGGGAGAAAGGACGAACAAATTAATTACGTTGCGAATGGGTAGAACAACACAAATGGAAGAGCTACATAAATATTTTTTTATAAAACATAATTATTCATCATAGACACATACATATATACGCATGTACACAATTATGTTCGTACATACATCCATGCGTACATATATAATGCACATATACATTGAATTATACCACATGAAGCATTCTTATAATGGTGCCATAACATATTTAAAACCAATTTTGTTTATCACCATATGATATAAATGTTTTTTTCTGAATATGATTCATTGATTCAGTAAGATCCATTGACATTTTCAGAATGCACGTTCAAGTGCGCTACCACTGACTGCCAGCGATGATAAATACTGGCGCCTTGTGAAAATCTGTGTAGACGATGTACCCCGCAAGCTGAGAAACCTCTTCCCTTCGAGATTCAAGGAGAAACACGGGTGGACTTGGGTTGGCATTGCGAAGAGACCGAACAAACACATCACAAAGACTTTTGATTAGGGAATGTCAAAAGAGTTCGATTGCACTGTTTTGTTTTACTGCTTACTGTCTCGCGGCATTGGACTGATGTTGCGAGGTGCGAGAAGAAAGGATTTGACAGTGCAACCTTTCTATCAGAGTGAACGAGTAGATCAGTTGCGCGAATGCAGAAATGCCCTAGCCCATGCGACTAGGGTAAGTCTCCCGAGGCAGGTTTCCGTGCAATGATACAAGACATAGAAAACGTCTACCATTAGTTGCAATGGGATCAGTCTGAGTTGAGAAAACTGCGTACGACCGTTTTTGGCCTACATAATATAAAATACTGCAACAAAAAATAGATGTGACGCGAATTGACGATCGCGAACAGCGCATGCATCACCTCGACAAACGAGTGGATGATCTTGAACAGCAAAGTCAGCCACAACAGGACATAGCGGAATTTGTGAGAACTGTTGAAGGTATGTTATGTTAACATATAAATAGCTCATAACGACGCTGCGGGCAATTTTACGGCTTCAGTGCGCCGTGCGTCGTACGCCGGTCGGTCGATACGGGCGATCGACGGTCACGCGGCCACGCAGTGCGAGCATGTAGGTTTTTTGCCGCTACATATAAGTACTCGGAAAGTCCCATCGTACGACGGCTGAATCGGCGTACGGTGTGCATGAAACGATGCCGTCTTCCACAATAAAACATGTTAAGGTGTGGGATGACCTGCATAGTCAATGCCACGTGTCGTCGTCTTTGACGCACTGAGCGAGGGCCCCTTAAAATAGCTTGCCCTCCACACTGTTAGTTCTGCACCGGGATGTACAGTTCTCAAGTCAATACCAACACGTTGCTACGTTACTTTCGCTATGAATTATGCAAGACAACTAGTATATACATGTATTCTGATTCAACAACCCATTCACATGTACTAATTATATAAACATTTTGGTAAGTCAGTGGCTTTCATTTGCCGGTTAGCTCAGAACAGCCGTGCAGAGCGTCATCTTGGATTGGTCAATACTGGTTCCTTTCTTGCGCGTACCGTGCGGAGCGCCTCTGGTGAAGGCTTAGGAAACCAATTTGTATTATACCGACGGATCGTTCCCACTATGTGTCGCCTTCGTGATTAACCAGAGTCAGTGAGGTGGCGCCACCATTTCTCGCCGACTCTACGAAGGCGATAGTTTCGGCTAAGCTAGACTCTGGGTGACCAGCAGTCTAGACTAGTTCTAACTAATAGCCACTAGCGAAAGTTGGATCTATAATAATCGCCATGTAGTTGACGTGTCGCCAGCAACATAGCTTTCGTGTGTTCAATGTTTTCCCCAATACCTTAATAACTGTGTTACCTATTGCCGTGTGTTTAGTATAAAAATATATGTTTTCGTGGGCAACAATTTCAAATGTTTTACTGTTGACCTTCTACGACATACATATACGCCATTTGAAGATGGCGGCAGTCAAAGACAGTGTTCCCATATCCTAATTCCTACTTTACGTAGAGCCGTAATTTTGAGGTTTATATTTAAGCTATCGAAGATTTAAAAAGATTTAACAAGATTGCCATCTCGAACAACAAGTTTCAGGTGGACAAGGAAGCCAATGGCTTATCGAAAGTCCAACAATTTCCTCATCTATGTATAGCCTGCCCTTATCAGATATCTGTCAATTCTATTTTTAAACATATTCACACTACTAGCATTAACACAATCATTTGGCAGTTTTTTCCATTCATTTATCACCCTCTGTGAGAAAGAGTACTTTCTCATGTCCAACCTACACTGCTCCTTAACTAATGCTGCTTTGTGTCCTCTGGTTCTACGGCCTTCTTTAAGTTTGAAGAACATATTCCTATCAACATCCTCATAACCGTTCACTATTTTAAACACTTCTATTTGGTCTCCTCTTAGTCTCCTGGTCTCTAGTGTTCTCAAACCACATTGCAATAAGCGACTTTCGTAACTAAGGTCTCTCAATTCTGGAATCATTTTAATTGCTCTTCTTTGTATTTTTTCTAGCTTCTCTATGTCCTTTTTACGATATGGCCTCGATGCTTGAATACAATATTCCAAATGTGGTCTAACTATTGCTTTGTACAGGGGTCCAATTATATGTTTCTCTTGTTGCGTGATAGTTCTCCTAATTAGCACTAGAATTTGATTTCCTTTCGAAGCAGCAATCCCACATTGCTCTGAAACTTTCAGGTCAGCACTAAATGTTACTCCTATGTCCTCTTGTGTGGTTCTACCTAGTACAGCATCCCCCATTTTATATTTCTCGTCCATATTTCCATGTCCTATGTGTATACATTTACACTTCCCAAAATTTAATAACATTTGCCATTTTTCTGATAATTTAACTAATTTTTCTAGATCATCCTGTATACTTTGTTTATCTGTATCATTAGTAACCTTTCTGAATACTTTTGTGTCATCTGAAAATTTGACAACTTTGCTAGATATGTCATCCTCCAAATCATTTATATATATTAAAAACAGTATAGGACCTAATACTGATCCCTGTGGTACCCCAAGATGCAGTGTTATATTACTTTCGAACGTTTACCGACAGTCGTATCCGCAATCATTAAACATGGGGTCTGTAACAAATAAGCTGAGGAAAGGCTGATTGTTGTATTAAAGCTTACCTCAATCGCACACGCCGTGCCACCAGGTAAGTGCGTGTGCCCATTATCGTCGAATGTGTCACACCTACACAGAGTATACGCACTGTGAAACTGGAAATCACGATTTTACTGTTTACAGACGGACAAGGCAATGGTTTTCTTAAAGCAGCCAGAAAATAGTATATGAACAATAATAATAATAATAGTAGTAATAGTAATCTTATTGTCGGACGCGACGATGTCAGATTTTCTTAAAGCAACCAAAAAGTAATATATCAATAATAATAATAATAATAGTAGTAATAGTAGTAATAACAACAACAACAATAATAATAATAACAGTGATAGGTAGTGTATTCAAAATTCTGGTTGCATCTACAGAGAAAGCTCGCTTGCACATGTTTAGCTTATTTTGTTGCTGTGATGCTGTGATGTATAACGTGACACTTTTTGCAAGGAACCAAAGTTGTTCATTGCCGAGCGGTTTTTATTAGCTAGTGTTCGACTGCCGAGCTCGCAGCGAGACACGTCAACAAATCACGCAATCGTGTGCGAAGCGTTGTAGTAAATTAATGTACTTAACATTGTTGAGTTGGTAGGGACTGTGTTTGCCTCTTGAAAGACTGCCGTATAAAAAAACGAAACTGACGCGGATTGCAATAGCAAGAGCTTTGCCAGCAGGCTACGAAAATGTATCCGATGGTGTCTTGCTGAAATTCCGATACAAATCTCATTAATGGCATGTAACTAGAGGGAGGAGAAAGAAATACACAAATGAAGATTTTGTTTCAGTTCGTTAGCTGTTGTCTATAACCATACATCATATAAACGTATTTGTTAGATTTCGATAATTCGTAGGTAGTACGACAAACCAGCAACGTTGTATTAACCACGATACAAGCGGTACACTCGTGCCAGGCCAAACAAGGACATTATCTGGTTGTCCCTCTTTGTTTACTCAGGAGAACTTGTACGGTCTCTTGTTTACGTCGTTGTCTCTTGTACTATGTTCTTGTATGCCATTGTATACAGCAACTCTTACTAGTCACTGTACGCTGTATTTTCTTGTTTGTCATTATATGCTGTGTTTTCTTGCATGTGTATTTGAATGCCGTTGTCGGCAACAATCTGGTAATACTTACGTTGATACATAATTTAATAAACGCTGATGTATTGTTACATCCATAATCAAAACCACGCGTCTCGATCTTCGTCTTTCACATATTATAAGAACATCACAACATAGTTTGTACCAGCCCCCCCACTCACAAAATAGTTTGTACCAGCCCCCCACTCACAAAACAGTTTGTACCAGCCCCCTTCACAAAACAGTTTATACCAGGCCCCCTTCACAAAACAGTTTGTACCAGCCCCCCTCACAAAACAGTTTGTACCAGCCCCCCTCACAAAACAGTTTGTACCAGCCCCCCTCACAAAACAGTTTGTACCAGCCCCCCTCATAAAATAGTTTGTACCAGCCCCCCTCACAAAACAGTTTGTACCAGCCCCCCTCATAAAACAGTTTGTACCAGCCCCCCTCACAAAACAGTTTGTACCAGCCCCCCTCACAAAACAGTTTGTACCACCCCACCTCACACAATTTGTCTGCTGCTTGCTCTGCTCAAAGCAAACAGTAAATGTGACTACTACAGAGATCGCTGGTGGCTTTTAACGGAACGACGAATACATGTCACGTTCGTCTCTTAATCACACATTTTGCGAGCGTCATGGTTTTCCCAACATGTCCACAGTGTAAATATTGCCAAAGTTCGTCTCTTAATCACACCCTTTGGGGGCGTCATGGCTTCCCGACAGTCCACATTGTAAGTATTGCCAGTGCTCGTCTCTTAATCACACACTTTGGGGGCGCCATGGCTTTCCCAACAGTCCACATTGTAAGTATTGCCAGTGCTCGTCTCTTAATCACACACTTTGGGGGCGCCATGGCTTTCCCAACAGTCCACATTGTAAATATTGCCAATGTTCGTCTCTTAACCACACACTTTGGGGGCGTCATGGCTTTCCCAACAGTCCACATTGTAAATATTGCCAGTGTTCGTCTCTTAACCACACACTTTGGGGGCGCCATGGCTTTCCCAACAGTCCACATTGTAAGTATTGCCAGTGCTCGTCTCTTAATCACACACTTTGGGGGCGTCATGGCTTTCCCAACAGTCCACATTGTAAATGTTGCCAGTGTTCGTCTCTTAATCACCCACTTTGGGGGCGCCATGGCTTTCCCAACAGTCCACATTGTAAGTGTTGCCAGTGCTCGTCTCTTAACCACACACTTTGGGGGCGCCATGGCTTTCCCAACAGTCCACATTGTAAATGTTGCCAGTGTTCGTCTCTTAATCACCCGCTTTGGGGGCGTCATGGCTTTCCCAACAGTCCACATTGTAAATATTGCCAGTGTTCGTCTCTTAATCACCCACTTTGGGGGCGCCATGGCTTTCCCAACAGTCCACATTGTAAATATTGCCAGTGTTCGTCTCTTAATCACCCACTTTGGGGGCGTCATGGCTTTCCCAACAGTCCACATTGTAAATATTGCCAGTGTTCGTCTCTTAATCACCCACTTTGGGGGCGCCATGGCTTTCCCAACAGTCCACATTGTAAATGTTGCCAGTGTTCGTCTCTTAATCACACACTTTGGGGGCGCCTTGGCTTTCCCAACAGTCCACATTGTAAATGTTGCCAGTGTTCGTCTCTTAATCACACACTTTGGGGGCGCCATGGCTTTCCCAACAGTCCACATTGTAAATATTGCCAGTGTTCGTCTCTTAATCACCCACTTTGGGGGCGTCATGGCTTTCCCAACAGTCCACATTGTAAATATTGCCAGTGTTCGTCTCTTAATCACCCACTTTGGGGGCGCCATGGCTTTCCCAACAGTCCACATTGTAAATGTTGCCAGTGTTCGTCTCTTAATCACACACTTTGGGGGCGCCTTGGCTTTCCCAACAGTCGACATTGTAAATGTTGCCAGTGTTCGTCTCTTAATCACACACTTTGGGGGCGCCATGGCTTTCCCAACAGTCCACATTGTAAATGTTGCCAGTGTTCGTCTCTTAATCACACACTTTGGGGGCGTCATGGCTTTCCCAACAGTCCACATTGTAAATATTGCCAGTGTTCGTCTCTTAATCACACACTTTGGGGGCGCCATGGCTTTCCCAACAGTCCACATTGTAAATGTTGCCAGTGTTCGTCTCTTAATCACACACTTTGGGGGCGCCATGGCTTTCCCAACAGTCCACATTGTAAATGTTGCCAGTGTTCGTCTCTTAATCACACACTTTGGGGGCGCCATGGCTTTCCCAACAGTAGAACACGAGTACACACAATAATAATAGTGATGGATCTGTGTAGCTTAGATATATGAAAATACCCATTCTCACAGCGGATAACAAATTAATAGAACATACTGTATATATGCTAGCAGGGTGAATATGTTTAAAAACAAAATAGACAAATACCCAAGAAGGGTGGGTTACAAATACCCCAGAAGGGTGGGTTACACATGGATGAAATATTATTGGACTCTCGATAAGCCATTGACATCCTTGTCCGCTTTCTTTATGGACAGTTTGTCTTCGATGGCGATCTGGTTCAGTCTTGTTTTCCCGAGTGTCGCATCACACTAGCACTTAACATGATTTGCCATCCAAGCCAAAGGCCCAGATGGCAAGTGGACAAGGAAGTCATTGGCTTATCGAGAGTCCAACAATGTTCATCTCCATGTAACCCGCCCTCCTGGGATATGTGTCAACCTTATTTTTAAACATAGTCACGCTGCTAGCAGTTACACAATCGGTAGACAATTTGTCCATTCATTTGTTGTCCTCTGTGAGAACGAGTACTTCCTGATATCCAATCTTCACTTATCCTTTACCAATTTTGCCTCATGTCCTCTAGTTCTGCTATCCTTCTAGAGCGAGAAAAACATATTTCTATCAATATTTTCAAATCCATTCCATATCTTAAAAACTTCAATCTGATCTCCTCTTAATTTCCGTGTCTCTAGAGTTGTTAAACCACATTCTTTCAGGCGTTCTTCGTAACTAAGGTCTCTCAGTTCTGGAACAATTTTAGTTGCTCTCCTCTGTGTGTGTTCAAGCGTATATATATCCTTCTTACAATATGGTCTCCAAGTTTGTATACAGCATTCTAAATTAAGTCTAACTATTGCTTTATACAGAGGTATAATTAGCTTTTTTTCCTTGTATGTTATGTTTCTTCTAACAACAAAAACACGTGTGAATGAACTATTTGAGTAAATTTGTAATCTTTGAGCGCTTTTGGGAGAAGTTCCTTCATCCAAGGGGCTTGTAGACTATATTCAGCTTTTGGGAAAATAAACGTCTTCAAAGCAATGCGTTTGGTCAATTACGTAGCGCCGTCGAGTCCAACATCCGTTCCCGAACACATTATTCCATTATCTAAGCACACGAGTGCGGTTGAGTCTAACATCTACCCACAGGTGCCTTGAAGTAAAATACCCAGATTTGGGCGCCTTGGAATCCAATATCCAGGATGACGTAGTGTCCAATGACCATACCTTGCTACAGCGCCAGTCTTGTTAACTCAACCATGTCGTAAACATGTCCATAAATCTCCAACACACTCTCTGGTTTAAATGGAAGCAACCTTTACCGTGACGTGTTTGTTGCACTAGGTTGATCCCAATTGAGCCATTTGCGTCGTGTTTTTAGAAATGTTGTGGTGGAGTTTAAGGTAATATGTTAAGAAGAAATACCACACAGTGGGAGTACAGTTGATTCCCATGGGCAGTAGTCCGAGTAGGCTACCATTAGAACGAATGTTCACATGCTCACATTTGGAAATACAAGTACATTTACTTACCTTATTACAAATTATTGAACATAATATTAATATGTATTTATTACATTATTAATTACGCATCATGCTTTATTTTACATAAAACGACATATGAAAATAAATTTTTTTTTATGTAGAGAGCTACGTATATATATATATATATATATATATATATATATATATATATATATATGTGTGTGTGTGTGTATGTATGATTCTACTTATATATCATTTGTTGCCTAACAATTATATGTGTTCATAGATACCGTGTAACATATACGTTTCGGAGAATATATGTGCGCAATAAATTTCCGACGAAAAGATCATCACTGAACCTGACCGGGAAATAGCTACATCTATCGGTGTGACTGCATCATATATTGTCTTCACTGGTAAATGTGAGCCCAGTTAATTGCTTAAGAAACTGTGGTTGGTTAACTTAGTAATGTATGATGCACCACCTCACAATTAAATCAACAATGTCCCGTTGCTCCGCCTGATTCACTATATGTCCTGTTGTTCTTTTTTCGTACCAGTCATTCTCGGTACTTTGGCAAATAAATAGTTGGCGCATTGCCGAGTCAGACTATATTATCGTTCATTAACGGAAGCTACTCTTGGTTGTGAAGTAGCAATACGACTCCGTGTTTAAAGACAAAAGGCAGTACAATTGCAAAAGAAACGCAGTAGTTACTAACGTTTCATCGTTGTATTGCTTAACCGAGTATGCCAGAATATGTTGACCCAAAAAAAAATCAACGAGCACTCGCTTTTCAAAGTTGGAATTCGCTGCGATCCTTCTCATATACATCAGTTTTATGGCTTTGCATTTCAATAGTTGTTGTTATATATAGACATGCAAGGAATTTCCACTCCAAGCTTCGGTGGCCATCCGAACATCAGTCATACTGTATACTTTTTTTTGGTAGCGGTCAAGTCGCCCAGTCTGGCTGCCTGCGCTGTCGAGACGCGATTGTCAGAAAGACTACAACAAACATAGGCTCTATGACAACTAATGTTAATCCGTCCATTTATTTACTATGTAGGAATAAGTAAATATACAATGGTAGGTTGGCTTTTGATTTCCAAGCATCGTCTGTTATCAGTTAATCAGTTTTTTATCCAATTGGTTATGCCATCCCCTATGCCATGGGTTTTTAGTTTAAGTAGCAATATCTGATGTGACACTTTACCAAAATAATTCCACCATATGGTTTTTAATTAATTAATTAGTTAGTTAATATCCACGAAATTGCACGTAACTGGTTTCACAAGTGATGTGTGTGATTGCCCGCCAAATGAAACATCTAAATGGTATGTGCGACCCAAACAATGTATATGTGCCAACGCTTCCGAATGTACTGAAACTTTGGCAAATTTACTCCGCTGAGTGTGTGACTTTCTATAGTGTGTTTTGTAGACTGTTGTAGGTCGACCTATTCTCCGAGGGCAATCGGGCTTCCAGAGCAGAACTTTGTTGGCTACTTCGTCAGAGCAGGACTTTGTTGGCTACTTTGTCAGAGCAGGACTTTGTTTGGCTACTTCGTCAGAGCAGGGATTTTTTGGCTGCTTCGTCAGAGCAGAACTTTGTTGGCTACTTCGTCAGAGCAGGACTTTGTTTGGTTACTTCGTCAGTGCAGGACTTTGTTGGCTACTTCGTCAGAGCAGGACTTTGTTGGCTACTTGACTTTGTTGGCTACTTCGTCAGAGCATGACTTTGTTGGCTACTTCGTCAGAGCAGGACTTTGTTTGGCTACTTCGTCAGAGCAGGACTTTGTTGGCTACTTCGTCAGAGCAGGACTTTATTGGCTACTTCGTCAGAGCAGGACTTTGTTTGGCTATTTCACCAGAGCAGGACTTTGTTGGCTACTTCGTCGGAGCAGGACGTCGTCAGAGCAGGACTTTGTTGGCTACTTCGTCAGAACATGACTTTGTTGGCTACTTCGTCAGAGCAGGACTTTGTTTGGCTACTTCGTCAGAGCAGGACTTTGTTGGCTACTTCGTCAGAGCAGGACTTTGTTAGCTACTTCGTAAGAGCAGGACTTTGTTTGGCTATTTCGTCAGAGCAGGACTTAGTTTGGCTACATCGTCAGAGCAGGACTGTGTTGGCTACTTCGTCAGAGCAGGATTTTGTTGGCTACTATCACATGTCCTGCCATACGAAGACGCCGTTGTCTCACAATGATGGTGATCCGTAGGAAAGAGCAATACAAGTCTTGGTTGGTAAAGTGCACTTCCAGTGATACCAAAAACAACCAGCAAGCTATATTAGTTGCTGAGTTATCGTTTAATAAAGATAAGATGCCCCGAATCATTTGACAATAGCAAAGGCACATCATATGATGTTGACATTTTACACATCAATAGCTGTGAAAGTTCGCAAATCAAAACAAACATGGCTTCACGTGGAGGTAAAAGTCGTATTCCAACAACAGAATGGAGACCATTGACAGGTACTCGAAGTCAGGGATGACAAAAACTAGATGGAGAGATGAAATTGTAAAGTTTGCTGGCATGAGAATGGTACAGGACACACGTAAATGGTACCAGCCTTCGCCCTGCAATGGGCTGCCACTGGCTGAGATGATGGTGATGATGTAGTGTGTGAATAAGTTAAATATCCGCAGTCGGTTTAATAAAAAGGCGTATTTTTATTCAAATCATCGGAGGAATTGGCTTTAGTCGTTAGATCTGGTAAGGCTCAAAACAGTGGATATCCAAAACAGTTCGTTCGCTCTTTCGTTCGTTCGTTCATTCGTTTGTTTGTTCGTGTCCTCATGTGAGGTATTTGACGGAATTGACTGAACCGCCTCATGGACGCTTCTGTTGTGATTAAGGGAAGGAATCAGCGACTGGAAGAGTCTTATCCGACTCAAGCAATGTGGTGTGACATGAATTATTTTCCAAGTTTCGAAAACGACAGTAACTGGACTCGAACCCAGTCCTCTCGATTTTCCGCCGAATACCGCGTCCCAAACTTTAAAACCATGAAAATTGCATTGCAAGATTAGAAAGTAGACGTGTATATAATTCCTACAGCATGACAATCCGAGTGCATGCGAAACGTACGTATTTTGGTTTGACCTATCTGTTCTTACAACACGGTGCCGTAAAGTTTCACCAATGTCAAAGAAATTACTCTCATAGAGAAAACAGTTTTTCTCCATCCATAACTTATCCCAACTGTAAAAAGGTGAGTGATTCACCTCGCGCATGAGCCATTGTACATCTTCCTATAAAGCCGTTCGAATGGCACGAGAGCCAGTAGACATCAGTTCCTGCTGAGTTGACAGCTAAAGCGACCCTGCCTCAGACAAGCGTCAAGAAACTACCATGTGAGTAGGCCGCGCGATATTCAACTACATTATATGAAGTAGGTGTATTAACTATTTGTTGCACATACTTTGAAACAAAACCAGTACTGCTTCAGCATTTCAATGTTTTGCTCGTCTCTTTTTAAAATAATGTCATGATGTTTAGCAAATATCAACTGCATAGGACTGGTATGTTGCTGGCAGAGCAATTTCTTGTCCTATGTTTCAGAAATGCCTCGGTGCATGAAGAGTCCCAGCAGCAATTAATTAAAACCAATCTAGACTCTCTTGGTCTCCAGAAATCTAGTGGGGTAGCCTCTGCCAGGAGATAGAGCTACACACATGTATTGGTTAACTATCGGCATGATAGTATTCAGCTTTGATAGGGACTACCCTAGGTATACACGTTAGGTTCAACGAATATTTTATGTTGTTGCATCCAAGATGCATCGTGGCATTTGCGCATGTTGAATATGTCGCATTTTATGCAAAACTATCTTTGGATTCTCGATAAGCAAATGGCTTCCGTGTCCACTTGCATCTGGGTTGTTAGCTTTGGATGGCAATCGTCTTAAAACGTAGTTCCTAATTGCGTGATGTGCGGCTTCGATTGTCTTAATTTGTGAATGCAACCGAAGGAGCATTGCTCGATTGAAATTTGGAGTGGTGTATCTGGCGTGTGATTACATTGGCCAATGCCAATGATTCACCCCGGACCAAATATGGCTGTCCAAGCAAGCGCAGTTGATCTCCATCTCGACTCTCACTGTATGTTCAACTTGATACAATACCAACTGTGTCCCACTCAAATATGCAGGTCTTGTTCCAATCTCAATTTATATAAGGATACTGCCCAGTGCCTTCAAAATATGCTCATGAGTCTGAAGTTTGGTGGATTTAGGGTTTTTCGTATGATACCCACATTTACCTTTGGGTTCGTGACAAGAGAACATATATTTAACAAGATTTGCCATCCAAGCCAAAGGCCCAGATGGCAAGTGGGCAAGGAAGCCATTGGCTTATCGAGAGTCCAACAATGTTCATCTACTTATAACCCGCCCTCCTGAGATATGTGTCAACCTTGTTTTTAAACATATTCACGCTGCTAGCAGTTACACAATCTGTAGACAATTTGTTCCATTCATTTATTGTCCTCTGTGAGAACGAGTGCTTCCTGATGTCCAATCTACATTGATCCTTTACTAATTTTACCTCATGTCCTCTAGTTCTGCTATCCTTCTTGAGTGAGAAAAACATATTTCTATCAATATTTTCATACCCATTCAATATCTTAAAAACTTCAATCTGATCTCCTCTTAACCTCCTATCAAATATGTTAAAGTATTGTTGAAAAACAGAAGAAATCGGCGTGTTTCCTAGTTTTGTATTATTATTTCTACTCAGGCTCGGTAAAACCAATTACCGCGATGTTTACATATTGACGAAACCCAAACATAGCGAACGTTCTAATTTATGGTATCTTACCTATACCACTACGGTAAAAAAATAATGATGATAATAATAATAATCTAATTATAATCGACCTTGAGTATATATGTTTGTTTGTTTTATGTTATGCTACTCCTACTTGACGATTTACATGTCGGGCA
>OY759269.1:29008800-29043800 GCA_963662155.1 Lamellibrachia columna
CGGCCTGTTTGTGCAAGTTTGTTATTTAGTTATGATGAAATCGGCGGACAAACTATTACATTATTTTTGAGAGGGTCCCGTTGAATTCGATTAAAGAGGAAAAGGTTATCCGCTCTATGTCCTATAACATAAGACTATTCACATGTTTGCAAGTTACCCTATCTAATGATCAAAGTCAATTTAGGTGATGATTTTCGCAAAAGTTTGCTTTCTTTTATTAAACGGACCCAGCAGCAATAATACTGTAATATCAACGAACCCAATTAGTTATTAATTTAATTGAAGAGGGAATTTTAACAGTTGCCTATTAATATTATTTTTATGTCACATTACAGTTTTTCACATGCATTTACAAAATCACTGATAACAAATTAAAACATTACACCCACTACATGTATACAAAATATCCAGCCACCATTTTCATTTGACATTAACAACAAGAACCAGCAGAAATATTTTTTTTGGCGTAATATCGATGATGTTACGTAATGTGTGGGCAGTTTCAAGTTGCATTTCAAAACGTATTTCAATTCGGCGTTATCTTGTGGATTAATACAATAGACCATATTGGTTTGTTGCAGGTCAGTCCAGGGTATTGAACAATTGTGTTTTGACAGCTGCAAGTTGCATTGCCCAAGCTCATTACTGGCGACATGTCAGTTACTTGCATATTCCTTTATATAGATCTAATATTCGCATACAAAGCTTCATAATGGCAAAAGATGGATATAATCTACGCTGCTCGCCATATGCAGTCTCGCCTTCGTTAACTTGGCAGCAACGCTGGCGCCACATGACGGAACCTGGATAATCAAGGATACGCCACCTAGTGGAATGATAATTGGTTATAACAGTGGTGCCACGGAACACTTTCGCGTAACCACTTGACACATAATTTTATGGGATTCGAGTACTCTTCAACGGCAATGTGCAATTATTATTAGTTAATATTAGGCGACGTTAAAATTCGCACATCCACACACACACACACACACACACACACACACACACACACACACACACACACACACACACACACACACACACACACACACACACACACACACACACACACACACACACACACACACACACACAAGCACAAGCACAAGCACACGCACACGCACACGCACACACACACACACACACTCCTTCTTCAGCTTCATATCACCGTCATAAATATATAATTTATTATTTAAATATATAATAAATATGTAATTTAACATCATACATTTATAATAAACGACACGTAATGTGCAGACAATTGGTTAAGTTGAGATATTTCTCAGACAAGCCTTTCTGATATTTCGTGTTTCAATGTTCTGATATCGCGCGCTGCTTTTTACTACATATTTTTTATGTAGTAAATATAACTCATGTTATTTTGTATTCCATGAGACTTTGCAAATGCGAGTGAGTACTTGTGATGGGGCTTTATACAAATAATGATAATAATAATGTCCTCAGGTTTAATAAAAGAGTGCGAACATTTGTCTAAATCATCGAACAACATACTTGAATATTTTAGTCAGTGTCGATTTCGGCAGTGTGTGGGGCCATCCATAAAGTACGTGACACTGAGGGGTGGGAGGGTGACTGGGTAAGCTTTGCAATACGTTTCATGAGGAGCGCAGATTGAGTTTGATGAAGAGGACGTGGACGTCCATTGCACTCTCCAATTTCAGAAACAGCACTGCTGTATGGAACTGCATCAATCCCATCGGGCCGAACCATGAATCCTTCGGAAGATGTCTATTGCGTGTAAGTAGACACACATGCTGAAGTGTTTTGTGTTTTAGTGTGTCACGAGTGTATACATATAGAGTAGAACGCCCGTTGGATTTACTATATGCCTCATTACACCTATTAAACGCACACAACCATGGACATGTTATGCTACTGTCTATTAATACTCGTACCAATGATATATCTGTGAATAACGAATCAATGCTAGGCTTACAACAAACACAAATAGATGTATGCATAATAGTCGGGGGTCTTTCTAAAAGCTATTATAGTTTGAGGGGGTTGTACACGCCAGTCGATTAGCCTCGATTATTCAGGTTCCGTGCCGTGGCGCCACCGTTTGTCGCACACATCATCGCCTGCATGCAGAGTGTACGTTGCATTTTGGCAGAAATTATGTTTGCGTCCAGATTCAGATGGCATGCTTAATTATTAGTTTAATTAGGCTCTCATTCGGGCATTTGGCTAACTCATTTAGAAAGAGTGAAACTTTATACGCTGCATAGGTAAGAGTGAAACCACGCATTGGTAGTCAAACTCTTTTCTCGGCGAGTTCACGAAGGAGGACGAGAGTCGGATACGCGAGACGAGCCCGCGATAGGAAGCAATGAAAGGGGTTGAGAGGTTCTCACAAGGGTCAACAGATAACATGAAGTACTTTATGTAGCCATTATGATTAAGAACATGATGTTCACCGTGAAACACATGTCGTTGTTAACTATCTCACTAGACGATCTCTTTAGTAATCGCACATACTGCAACATTTGAGCATTGTAACCGGAAGACACATAATTATGACTCCAGAGCAGCGTTTCACATGTTGTCTTATTGTTGATGCTGCGATGCGTAAACGAGAACCATGACTGATCTAGAAAATCGAAGAGAACGTGTAATATCCACGTTGAAGTTTGTCCATTCCGTGCGCCGACGTAGGCCGATACGACAACATCCACATTGAAACATATCGAGTCAGGCACTGTTCACAATTTATGTCCATATCGATAATATAGCATGTGATTACAATTGTGTATTCAATTCTACAAGATATACTATATAATATACTGGTGATGCGCGCTACAAACGAATTACACACATCTAAAGCAACAATTTGGCATAAGATGTGGCTGGACGAAATAATTAACGAACTAATATAAATGTATATAAAGCCCGCCTTAGTCTACCAACTAACCGGTTTTATTTGCCCAACTCAACAGTTGCGTTGAATTCCCGACATACAACTGGTGCGCTCACACTAACAATTTCTTTCGACGCGCGAGCTCAGACCAGTGACTAACCAGACAACAGAGTCGGTAAACCAGACAGTGCGCCGCCACGATCCTGGCGTCAAATACGTTAACTGTATGCGCGCCACCACGCCCCTTGCGGTTTTGTATAGCACTACATTTGAAAACAGGCAGAAATTGCGCCATTTCCGAAAAAAAATCGCGATGGCTCTGCATATTAGAAAATGTTTAGTTTTTTTCGAATTTTAATTGTTGTATCGATGTAACTGTAACTTGTTTATGACGTGACATGTGTAAATGCATGATACATATATAAGGAGTTTGGCAGCTGTATGTGGTCGTTTATCATAGTTATGTCAGAAACTGTTCGATCACCCTGTGACACCGGCACCCTCAAACGAACGTAACGCAATAACACCGAATCTACATTACATACGTTCCAAAGTGCTCAGATATTTCTACCATCTCTGCCTCTCGCTCCGCGTTATGCCAAACCGCCATGTTGAAGCTTTGTGTGGGTGATATGATGTGTGCAAAAAAGCGATAAAATGCTGCACTGTGATGGGCTCGCTGATTGGCTGAGAAATGCAGTTCTGTTTCTGGTAAATACTTGCGATTAGATAAAGCAATTGTTGAATTTCAGCAAGATGATATCGGATATATTATCGGACCTTGCCGGGAAAGCTAATTTAATGGCAAGTTGCGCCAGTTATTATCCATATCCATTTCGTGTTATATGCCGAGTCTTGCACGGACAAAGATGGCGTCTTGTAGTAAATACTGCTGAATGAATCCAATATACACCAACACTTAGTAACATGTGTGGTTCTTGTCACACACGTACACGCATATGCATACGGTCACGCGCATACGCACACGCACGCGAACGAATACGCGCACGCGCACGCACGCACTCGCACGCGCTAATTCTCACATGGAGTTGATGTTTATACAATCTTATTTCACGATTGGCTATGTGTTCAAACGTCTTACTACGTGGTGTCTTAGACAGCGAAGAATTGAAGAATTTCCGAAAATCACATGAAGCAGTATATCACTGTAGAGATATAGGTTATTTGTCCACCAGCAATCGTGTTGAGACAAAAACAATCCGCTGTTGATGTCTGGCAATGGATGGGTTTTTTCGTCTCAGAACTTTCCATGACATTTTTGTATATTTCCAGGTCATTTTGTCAGCGTGTGCATCACGGCAGATGTTGAAGCGTCGTTAACTCACGTGCTGGAGTGATAAGGATGCTCGGATAAAACCATGACGCCGGGTAAAATTGTTTATTTAGATGTCAGATGCAGGCACTTAGAGTAACTTCTTGCGACGCGTTGCTCTTGTATGACAAAAATCCGGAAAATCGTAGAAAAAGACGCATGACGCATGATGCGACCCGATATCTTTCTATTTTGCTAAATCCTATAAATAAATGTTAGCTATTAGTTCTTCAACGCACTGTTTGAAACAACCTTTAAAAATGCTTTTTCATGACTCTTCTTAGCCCAGCCCGGGCGACACCATTTCTAGAGACACAACGCAGACGGCTAGTTAAAAGAAAGAAGATGTTTTGAGATCAACCTTTTGCAGTGTAAAAAGTGTATTCGCCCGTTCACAATGCAGACACACACATGATTCACACACGTAATACTAAATGTGGCGGTGTTTTCATTGAAAAAAAGATTAAATGACTTGTTTGAGGTGTGATATTTATGGACATGTTTACGACAAGGTTGACTTAACAAGTCTAGTCGCTGGACTCGACGGCGCACATTGTCACGGCTTGGCGATGTCTCCTCTTAGTAGTTTGGCTCAGGTCTAGTTCGTGTTCCCTATTTCTTGTACCTTAAATCATCACTGGGGAGGCGCCGTACACAGTCTTGACTCCACGTCATACCAACTTACGTACGTTTAACATGCGATACGTTTAATGGTTGAAGAAATAATATTTTTGCCTCGCGGCACGCAATGTTTTTAACATTTATTACACCGTATTGTAAAACATTTATTACACCGCATTGTAAAATATTTATTACACCGCATTGTAAAACATTTATTACACCGCATTGTAAAACATTTATTACACCGCATTGTAAAACATTTATTACACCGCATTGTAAAACATGCATAAATCAGACTAACATATTTAATTTCAACATGCGATCCGTGCGAACAGAATGCACTGTAACATTTGCCGGAATTATCGATTAAGTAGGAAAACAACATATGCGGTCTTCATTGTCCGAAGGTGTTCGTCACCCTCGCAATCCAGAGGGAATCGTTGGTTGACCGACAAATGCACGAACCATCGAGTTACGTTAACGCGGCCCCAGAGCCAGGTGCATTTATCAATGTTCATATGTGCCACATGAATGTGCGAGACCTGACATTTGTGGCTCAACTTTGGGTTTGTTAACATTGTTACCGTACTATGGCATTATAATACACATTGTTACCGTACTATGGCATTAGAATACACATTGTTACCGTACTATGGCATTAGAATACACATTGTTACCGTACTATGGCATTATAATACACATTGTTACCGTACTATGGCATTAGAATACACATTGTTACCGTACTATGGCATTAGAATACACACTGTTACCGTACTATGGCATTAGAATACACATTGTTACCGTACTATGGCATTAGAATACACATTGTTACCGTACTATGACATTAGAATACACATTGTTACCGTACTATGGCATTAGAATACACATTGTTACCGTACTATGACATTAGAATACACATTGTTACCGTACTATGACATTATAATACACATTGTTACCGTACTATGGCATTAGAATACACATTGTTACCGTACTATGGCATTAGAATACACATTGTTACAGTACTATGGCATTTTATAAGAGAATACACATTTGACATATCATGCTTGATAAGATCTGAATATATAATATTCATACAAGTTTTTTATTTGGAATGTAAATAAATCTCGTGTAAAGACCGATTACCGACAAATGCACAGTATTTGGCTAAGTTTGCAATTGACACATGTCTAACTGTGTCAGATATTTCAAAAATTTACACGGAATTTCCCATTTTTTTTCCGTTTTGGAGCTCTTGGGGTCACATATACTTCAAACAACCTTCAGAATTGAACATTTCGCTATTTCGTTTCAAGGTAGAGACTTAAGCAAAACACATGTTTAATATTGTTTCTAGCCACGCTTCAAATAAATATCACTTCTTTGTAGCAGCATATATCGGTAACACCTAAAGTGGCAAAACCTCGTTGTATTTTTACATGTCTTGGGATGTTTAATTGATATGATAACCACCAGAGAGTGAGAGCTTAGAGGTAGACTTTCAAGATGGCGTCCAAAGTGGCCGCCCTAAAGACCATAACCTATATAATCGTCACTAACTTTCCAGTATATTCTTCGAGCTATCTAAATAAGGTATCATATTAAAGGTACTGAAATTTGCTAACAAAGGTATGTACTTGGATGGTTTCAGTGTACATGATGTGCCATTTATTACACAAATAGAGTTTACCAAAAAAGCACAATGATATTTCTCCTCTATTTATCGCTAAACATTTCAGCGGAAAATGATTTTTCGTAACCATATTGGAATTGAATATGGCTGCCAAAGAAATAGTGCTAACTAATTATGCAAACATGTTCAATATTGTTCGGATGTGCTGCTATTTTTTACTCAATGATTTGTTATTCATAATTTCCATCAATTATTATTGTCGTCTTCAATGTCTTCCTCCTCCTCTTGTATTTTCTGATTTGTGGACGTCCGGAGTTTACACATATCCGTGCACTTGAGTCCATTGGCATTCACAATCTGGTAGTGTATACTTACAAGAAAACAGTTTCAAAACACCACTGAGTGACGGTGGCCCGCTCATCCACTCAATGTTTAGTCTGTCTTTATCATATGTGGTTCATCCACATCCGCCTGCACGACAGCGCTTCCAAATCGCAGCCTGGTAATTAGCTCAAATAACGTGCAAGGAGAGGGAATCTTCAAAAGGTAGAAGTTGACTAGATTCCACCTCTCCCCGTTTGGCACAGAACAGGCGGTGATTATATACGTACATAGCTAAGCGTTTGTTGCAAGTCGCGGACCAGCGTACATTGCACGACTGATCCACTAGAACACAGATCTTGCAACAGAAGCTTAGCAAAGCGTTAACAGTATCACAACTTCTGTATGTGTAGAAACCAATTAGAGCATCACATACGCTACCTTCCATTGACTTATTAATTAAGCTTGCCAGTGGCTATGAATCCTGTCCGGCTGTGCACACAGTGCCCAACGTTACCTTGTCGAAGCCAATACTCATCGTGAAGACATCGGCACATGCAACAGATCCTTTTGTGACGACTTCAGTTCTTATTCTCCATCCCATTGATCTCTGGTATGTAAACAAAATTGTCACATTTTGCATGGAACAATTTGTAATGGACCTTCTCTCTCTCTCTCTGATTAGGTAACTTCCAATCTTCCACAAAGAATATGAATAAGCTGGTCTTGTTGCAAGAACTACACATATTACCTCGATTGGTGGATGTGGTGGCCTGATGGAATGTTTTAAGCTGTAAACATTTGCTTGACTTTTGATTACACACGGCCATCGCGATTTGTTACTCGGCATATTTACTGGACATCTCAAAATAGATGTCGAATGCAACATCGATTTCTTGAAAGTTGGTACGCTCGTTCAATTCCAGAGACAGATACGTTTCCGTCAGCTGTGCAAAAGTTTCCAGTTAAAGATCGTACGATACAACGTTGGTCTCGGACGCTGGATGGGTAGATTGTCTCCTTGTGATTTCTACTTCAATCAAACAAACGTGCTATTTTGCCAGAAATAGGATTAGTTTATTAAAATAAAGGCCACAACTAATTTATATAAGTTGAGTTTGGAAGCAAACAGCATAGCAATATCGTAATGGTAAATATTGGAATAGGTGTATACAAATTTATTGTCATTAGGCTAGCGAATTTGACTACACTTTGGCACACGAGACGAATGGTTATCTAACAGTATGGCGCGGCCCATGAAATTAAGAAATGTTAAATTTCACCTTCTCTCAAAACTTTCCATGACGAGCCTATACAATTCCCAGGTACTTATGTCAGCGACCGATGTCGCTCACGTTCTTGTGTGATTCGACGTCGGGAAAACACATGAAAGCGGGTATAATCCACACTGAATAATGTAATCGGAAGGGCTTAGACCGGGAGACCAGAGCATTTATTTATATAAACGACTCCAAAAAGTTTGACCCCATGAGTAGTTATAGTGCAGGAATGACCAAGCGAAAGAGTGGGAGTGGCCCAGTGACTTCCGGTCTCAGAGCCTTCTGGGTAGCCTAAGCGCCCCCTAGCGGTGACCTATATCCACCTAGAGCGCCCCCTAGCGACTGGACGTAACCCTAACGGTCGTAACCCCACACCCCTGGCGACTGAATTTAATTTTCAATTTATTTTTAATTTTTTTTTTTTTTTTTGGATTATTTTTTTTTAATTTTTTATTTTTTATTTTTTTTTTATTATTTTTATTTTTTATTTAATTTTTATTTTTATTTTAACTGCGCGCAGCCTCACAACCTTCTGGGTAGCCCGAGCGCCTCCTGGTCCGTAACCCTATCCGTAACCCTAGAGCGCCCCCTAGCGACTGGAGCTAACCCTAACCATCTAGAGCGCCCCCTGGCGACTGAATTGAATTTTAATTTTAATTTTATTTTTTTTATTTTTATTTTTTATTTTTTATTTTTATTTTTATTTTTATTTTTATTTTATTGATTTTTTTTCTTGACATACCGACATACAGCTGAAGTAAGCTATAAACGTGTCAGGACACATAACTCCTACAGTTTACCCATAATTCCTACAGTTTACCCATAATTCCCCTATTCAATAAGAGTACAAGCAAATGTTATTAAATATTGTCGCGAGCTTAGGGGTGTCTCCACCTCGCCAGAGGCTCAATCGATGTACTACTACTGCTACTGCGACGAGCGATAATACAGTCTACCTTATCGCAGCTGTTTAAGCCAATCAAATACGCGGCAATCGTTAGCTACTAGATCGGTGCCGAATATGTTAACAAAAGTTCTCATCGGAATGCCGTTACAACGAAGCAATACAAAAGCAACACAATATTGTCCACAAACGTTAGACAGAGGACTCTGAAGCCTCTTGCTATTATGAGTCCAATTGGAACAATGTTCGTTCAGGAAGGTGCGGAACGCAGCGTGTCGTGGCGGCAGACCGTACGAGCAGAATAGGGTCATTAATAACTGAGATCAAAGAGTATGTTAACAATGGTCATTAACAGGATAATTAATAACTGAGATCAAAGGACCTAACGAGGAGACGAGAAACGAACAAAACACGATATCGTACTATATTTTCTTTATATGTAAATATTTAAAAATAATGCGCTTTTACACTTTATCCATAAATCCTACAGTTTACCCATAATTCCTACAATTTACCCATAATTCTCCTATGAAATAAGAGTACAAGGACATTTTATTAAATATTTGAAAATAATGACACAATATCGTCCACAAACGTTAGACAGAGGACTCTAAAGTCTCATGCCATACCGACGTAAAGGTGACGTAAGCTATAAACGTGTCAGGACATGCAGCTGACGTATGCCGCACACACAACAATACCAAATAATGACATGCAGCTGACGTAAGCGGCACCAGACGCGTCGCGGAAAGTGTACCATCAGCATATTTTCGTTATATGTCAATATTTAAAAATAATGCACTCGTACACTTTACCCATAACTCCTACAGTTTACCCAGCACACATATGTAGTGTAGTGTGTTTGTTCCTTCACCGAGTTGTTACTTACAGACCCCTTATATTCATATTGACCAGGCGAGGCAAACTATTACCAAGATTAAACCTGCCTGAACTTCCGCACTGTGTGCAGTGACACTCTGCTGTAATAAAAGATGCATGATTATATGAATAATAAAGATGCATTCACAACTTACTGCGTGAAGTGATTCCATCATGCTGTTGCCTTAATTTATTTACAATTTATTTACATATATATATGTATATATATATATATATATATATATATATATATACATACTCTCTTCTGTCTCTCCTACTACCAGCCACATCCTGGCTCCCGACACATTGCGTCCATCATACAGTCCTCTGTCTTTCCAATCTCCAGCCACATCCTGGCTCTTTACACTTTGCGTCCATCATACAGTCCTCTGTCTCCCCTACCTCCAGCCACATACTGGCTCTTTATACATTGCGTCCATCATACAGTCCTCAGTTGCTTCTACCTCCAACCACATCCTGGCGCCTGATACATTGCGTCCACCTCCAGCCACACCCTTGTTCCTTATACATTGCGTCCACCATACTGTCCTCAGTTGCTCCTACCTCCAGCCACATACTGGCTCCTTATACATTGCCTCCACCATACTCTCCTCTGTTGCTCCTACATCCAGCCCCATGGTGATTCCTGATACATTGCGTCCATCATACAGTCCTCTGTCTCCCCTACCTCCAGCCACATCCATGCTCCTGATACATTGCGTCCACCATACTACCTCCAGCCACATCCTGGCTCTATACACATTGCGTCCATCATAGAGTCCTCTGTCTTTCCAACCACCAACCACACACTTGCTCCTTATACATTGCGTCCACCATACAGTCCCCTGTCTCTCCTACCTCAAACCACATCCTGGCTCTTGATACAATGCGTCCACCATACTCTCCTCTGTTGCTCCTACCTCCAGCCACAACCTGACTCCTGATGCATTGCGTCCATCATACAGTCCTCTGTCTCCCCTACCTCCAGCCACATACTGACTCTTTACACATTGCGTCCATCATACAGTCCTCTGTCTTTCCTACCTCCAGCCACATCCTTGCTCCTTATACATTGCCTCCACCATACTGTCCTCTATTGCTCCTACCTCCAGCCACATCCTGGCTCCAGATACATTGCGTCCATCATACAGTCCCCTATCTCTCCTACCTCCAGCCACATGCTGACTCCTGATACATTGCGTCCATCATACAGTCCTCTGTCTCCCCTACATCCAACCACATCCGGGCTCTTTACACATTGCGTCCATCATACAGTCCTCTGTCTTTCCTACCTCCAGCCACATGCTGACTCCTGATACATTGCGTCCATCATACAGTCCTCTGTCTCCCCTACATCCAACCACATCCGGGCTCTTTACACATTGCGTCCATCATACAGTCCCCTGTCTCTCCTACCTCAAACCACATCCTGGCTCTTGATACAATGCGTCCACCATACTCTCCTCTGTTGCTCCTACCTCCAGCCACAACCTGACTCCTGATGCATTGCGTCCATCATACAGTCCTCTGTCTCCCCTACTTCCAGCCACATACTGGCTCTTTACACATTGCGTCCACCATACTGTCCTCTGTTGCTCCTACCTCCAGTCACATCCTGCTCCTGACACATTGCGTCCATCATGCAGTCCCCTATCTCTCCTACCTCCAGCCACATGCTGACTCCTGATACATTGCGTCCATCATACAGTCCTCTGTCTCCCCTACATCCAACCACATCCGGGCTCTTTACACATTGCGTCCATCATACATTCCTCTGTCTTTCCTACCTCCAGCCACACCCTTGCTCCTTATACATTGCGTCCACCATACAGTCCCCTATCTCTCCTACCTCCAAACACATCCTGGCGCCTGATACATTGCGTCCAGCATGCAGTCCTCTGTCTTTCCTACCTCCAGCCACACCCTTGCTCCTTATACATTGCGTACACATTGCGTCCATCATACAGTCTTCTGTCTTTCCTACCTCCAGCCACACCCTTGTTCCTTATACATTGCGTCCACCATACTGTCCTCAGTTGCTCCTACCTCCAGCCACATCCTGGCTCCTTATACATTGCCTCCACCATACTCTCCTCTGTTGCTCCTACATCCAGCCCCATGGTGATTCCTGATACATTGCGTCCATCATACAGTCCTCTGTCTCCCCTACCTCCAGCCACATCCATGCTCCTGATACATTGCGTCCACCATACTACCTCCAGCCACATCCTGGCTCTGTACACATTGCGTCCATCATAGAGTCCTCTGTCTTTCCAACCACCAGCCACACACTTGCTCCTTATACATTGCGTCCACCATACAGTCCCCTGTCTCTCCTACCTCAAACCACATCCTGGCTCTTGATACAATGCGTCCACCATACTCTCCTCTGTTGCTCCTACCTCCAGCCACAACCTGACTCCTGATGCATTGCGTTCATCATACAGTCCTCTGTCTCCCCTACCTCCAGCCACATACTGGCTCTTTACACATTGCGTCCATCATACAGTCCTCTGTCTTTCCTACCTCCAGCCACATCCTTGCTCCTTACACATTGCCTCCACCATACTGTCCTCTATTGCTCCTACCTCCAGCCACATCCTGGCTCCAGATACATTGCGTCCATCATACAGTCCTCTGTCTTTCCTACCTTCAGCCACACCCTTGCTCCTTATACATTGCTTCCACCATACTGTCCTCGGTTGATCCTACCTCCAGCCACATGATGACTCCTGATACATTGCGTCCATCATACTGTCCTCTGTCTTCCCTACCTCCAACCACATCCTGGCTCTTTACACATTGCGTCTATCATACAATCCTCTGTCTTTCCTACCTCCAGCCACATCCTTACTGGTTACACTGGTTCCCACACCTCACCACCCTCACCATAGAGTAATGAGACGAGTATAGCCATCTGACCACCCCGACGCACGCACGCACGCACGCACGCACAGCATTCACCTTCTTTCAATAGACCTGAACATACAATGCGTCCACCATACTGTCCTCTGTTTCCCCTACCTCCAGCCACATTCTGACTCCTGATACATTGCGTTAAGCATTCAGTCCTTTGTCTCCCATGCCTCAAGCCACATCCTGGCTCTTTACACATTGCGTCCATCATACAGTCCTCTGTCTTTCCTACTTCCAGCCACACCCTTGCTCCTTATACATTGCGTCCCTTGTTCGTTATACATTGCGTCCACCATACTCTCCTCAGTTGCTCCTACCTCCAGCAACATTCTGACTTCTGATACACTGCGTCCATCATACAGTCCTCTGTCTTCCCTACCTCCAGCCACATCCTGGCTCTTTACACATTGCGTCCATCATACAATGCTCTGTCTTTCCTACCTCCAGCCACACCCTTACTCCTTACACATTGCCTCCACCATACTATCCTCTGTTGTTCCTACCTCCAAGCACATCCTGGCTCCTGATATATTGCGTCCACCATACTATCCTCTGTTTCTCCTACCTCCAGCTACAACCTGACTCCTGATACATTGCGTCCATCATACAGTCCTCTGTCTCCCCTACCTCCAGCCACATCCTGGCTCTTTACACATTGCGTCCATCATACAGTCCTCTGTCTTTCCTACCTCCAGCCACACCCTTGCTCCTTATTCATTGCGTCCAGCATACAGTCCCCTATCTCTCCTACCTCCAAACACATCCTGACTCCTGATACATTGTGTCCAGCATACAGTCCTCTGTCATTCCTACCTCCAGCCACACCCTTGCTCCTGATACATTGCATCCACCATACCTCAGTTGCTCCTACCTCCAGCCACACCCTTGCTCCTTATATATTGCGTCCACCATACTGTCCTCAGTTGCTCCGACCTCCAGCCACATCAAGGTGTATTACGCTGAAAAAGGTGTATTACCATCCCCGCGCGCGCCCCTGCGCCCCTGACGACTGTATCAGCGCCCTCTGGCGACTGGAGCTAACCCTAACCCCTGAGCGTCTAGCTAACCCTAATCCTAACCTTAAACCGAAACCCTAACACTCGCTCTTATACATTGATATCATAACCCTAACCCTAACCCATAACTAACCCTAACTTCAATGTCTCTGTCTTTATGGAGGTTTGTGTACGTCTATATAGTGTGGGGTGGTGTCAAATATGTTCAGGTATATAGACAGAAGGTGAAGGCCGTGCGGGCGTGGGGGTGATCAGATGGCTATACTCGTCTAATTACTCTAATGAGGGTGGTCAGATGGCTATGCTCGTCTCATTACTCTATGGTGGTGAGGTGTGGGAACCAGAAGGTAATGGCTACACACGACTCACTACTACTACTCTGTGGAGCTTGTCCATGTGTAGAGGGGTGTCATTATCGGGAATACAACACCAAGCGTGCGTCGTTTGGTCAGATGGCTATACTCGTCTCATTATTCTATGGAGGGTGGTCAGATGGCTATATTCGTCTCATTGCTCTATGGTGGGGTGGCGAGGCGTGGACACCAGAATGTAACTGCTACATTCGACTCACTACTTCTCTATGGATCGAGGTATGTATCAGAAATTCTAGCTGCCACCCTAACCCTAACCCTAACGGTGTAACCCCAACTTGTTGTAGGTTTTATAACACTAGAGAGCCTGCAAAAAGGTGTAACCCCAACCTGTTGTCGGTTGTATAACCCTAGATAGACTGCATCGAGATAGTGCTGTTTGCACAACGCTACCAGTAATGGACAAAACTAGCAAAACGGTGGACAAACTAATAAAATGGCGGACAAACTAACAAAATCATGGACAAACTAACAAAATGGCGGAAAAACTAACAAAATGGCGGACAAACTAACAAAATGACGGACAAACTAACAAAAATTATGGACAAAACTAACAAAATGGCGGACAAACTAACAAAATGGCGGAAAAAAAAAATAATAATGGACAAAACTAACAACATGGTGGACAAACTATCAAAATAATGGTCAAAACTAACAAAACGGCGGACAAACTAACACAAATGATGGATTGGGGGTGGTGAGGTGTGGGAACCATAAGATACTGGCTACACTCGACTCACTACTACTCTTTGGAGCTTGTCAATATGTAGAGAGGAGTCACTAGCGAGAATGCAACACCAAGCGTGCGTGGGGGTGGTCAGATGGCTACACTCCTCTCATTACTCTATGGTGGGGGTGGTGAAGTGTGGAAACCAGAAGGTAATTGGTACATTCGACTCACTACTACTACTCTATGGATCGAGGTATGTATCAGAAATTCTAGCTGCCATAGGTCTCTGTCTCTATGGAATGTACTGAGGGTGTAGTGACTATGTATTCCAGTTATGTACTGAGGGTGCAGAGACCATGTATTTCGAGCTGTGTACTGGGTGAGCAGTAACTGTGTATAATAATCGTGTACTGGAGTTGTAGTGACAATGCATTATAGCTACGTACTGGAGATACAGTGAATATTTTGTATTTTAGCTGTGTACAGAGTGTGTAGTGACTATATATTCTAGATGTGTCGTGAGGGTGCATTGGCCATGTATTCTAGCCGTAACTGTGCATTCTACTTGTGTACGGGAGTTGTAGTGACTGTATCTTACAGCTGTGTGCTGGAGATACAGAGTGTACATTTATTTATTTTATGACACTGTCTCGAAGCTGTCTTGCTGTTTCCAATCATCTCAGTATATATTTATGTACAGGAGCCAGGATGTGGCTGGAGGAAGGAGAGACAGAGGACAGTATAGTATGGTGGACGCAACGTATCAGGAGTCAGCATGTGGTTGGATGTAGGAGAGACAGATGACATATGGTGGACGCAATGTATCAAGAGCCACAATGTGGCGGAGGCAGTGCTTAAGGAGTCAGGATGTGGCTGGAGGTAGGGGAGACAGAGGACTGTGGGGTGGAGGTAGTGAGTAAGGAGCCAGGATGTGGTTGGAGGTAGGAGAGATAGAGGACTGTATGGCGGGGGCAAAGTACCAGGAGGCGTGATGTGGCTGTAGGTAGGAGAGACAGAGGACTGTATGGTGGAGGCAGTGTGTAAGGGGCAGGGATGTGGCTGGAGGAAGAGTAGACAGAGGACAGTATGGTGGAGGCAGTGTGTAAGGAGCCATGATGTGGCTGGAGGTCGGAGCAACTGAGGACAGTATGGTGGACGCAATATATAAGGAGCAAGGGTGTGGCTGGAGGTATGGTGGATGAGGTATGGTGGATGCAATGTATCAGGAGCAAGGGTGTGGCTGGAGGTAGGAATGACAGAGGACTGTATGCTGGACACAATGTATCAGGAGTCAGGATGTGTTTGGAGGTAGGAGAGATAGGGGACTGTATGCTGGACGCAATGAATAAGGAGCAAGGGTGTGGCTGGAGGTAGGAAAGACAGAGGACTGTATGATGGACGCAATGTGTAAAGAGCCAGGATGTGGCTGGAGGTAGGGGAGACAGAGGACTGTATGATGGACGCAATGTATCAGGAGTCAGGATGTGGCTGGAGGTAGGAGAAACAGAGGATAGTATGGTGGACGCAATATATCAGGAGCCAGGATGTGCTTGGAGGTAGGAACAACAGAGGATAGTATGGTGGAGGCAATGTGTAAGGAGTAAGGGTGTGGCTGGAGGTAGGAAAGACAGAGCATTGTATGATGGACGCAATGTGTAAAGAGCCAGGATGTGGCTGGAGGTAGGGAAGACAGAGGACTGTATGATGGACGCAGTGTATCAGAAGTCAGAATGTGGCTGGAGGTAGGAGCAACTGAGGACAGTATGTTGGACGCAATGTATAAGGAGCAAGGGTGTGGCTGGAAGTAGGAAAGACAGAGGACTGTATGATGGACGCAATGTGTAAAGAGCCAGGATGTGGCTTGAGGCATGGGAGACAAAGGACTGAATGCTTAACGCAATGTATCAGGAGTCAGAATGTGGCTGGAGGTAGGGGAAACATAGGACAGTATGGTGGACGCATTGTATGTTCAGGTCTATTGAAAGAAGGTGAATGCCGTGCGTACTGGCGTGCGTGCGTGCGTGCGTCGGGGTGGTCAGATGGCTATACTCGTCTCATTACTCTATGGTGGGGGTGGTGAGGTGTGGGAACCAGTGTAACCAGTAAGGATGTGGCTGGAGGTAGGAAAGACAGAGGATTGTATGATAGACGCAATGTGTAAAGAGCCAGGATGTGGTTGGAGGTAGGGAAGACAGAGGACAGTATGATGGACGCAATGTATCAGGAGTCATCATGTGGCTGGAGGTAGGAGCAACCGAGGACAGTATGGTGGAAGCAATGTATAAGGAGCAAGGGTGTGGCTGAAGGTAGGAAAGACAGAGGACTGTATGATGGACGCAATGTATCTGGAGCCAGGATGTGGCTGGAGGTAGGAGCAATAGAGGACAGTATGGTGGAGGCAATGTATAAGGAGCAAGGATGTGGCTGGAGGTAGGAAAGACAGAGGAATGTATGATGGACGCAATGTGTAAAGAGCCAGTATGTGGCTGGAGGTAGGGGAGACAGAGGACTGTATGATGAACGCAATGCATCAGGAATCAGGTTGTGGCTGGAGGTAGGAGCAACAGAGGAGAGTATGGTGGACGCATTGTATCAAGAGCCAGGATGTGGTTTGAGGTAGGAGAGACAGGGGACTGTATGGTGAACGCAATGTATAAGGAGCAAGTGTGTGGCTGGTGGTTGGAAAGACAGAGGACTCTATGATGGACGCAATGTGTATAGAGCCAGGATGTGGCTGGAGGTAGTATGGTGGACGAAATGTATCAGGAGCATGGATGTGGCTGGAGGTAGGGGAGACAGAGGACTGTATGATGGACGCAATGTATCAGGAATCACCATGGGGCTGGATGTAGGAGCAACAGAGGAGAGTATGGTGGAGGCAATGTATAAGGAGCCAGGATGTGGCTGGAGGTAGGAGCAACTGAGGACAGTATGGTGGACGCAATGTATAAGGAACAAGGGTGTGGCTGGAGGTAGGAAAGACAGAAGACTGTATGATGGACGCAATGTGTACGCAATGTATAAGGAGCAAGGGTGTGGCTGGAGGTAGGAAAGACAGAGGACTGCATGCTGGACGCAATGTATCAGGCGCCAGGATGTGTTTGGAGGTAGGAGAGATAGGGACTGTATGGTGGACGCAATGTATAAGGAGCAAGGGTGTGGCTGGAGGTAGGAAAGACAGAGGACTGTATGATGGACGCAATGTGTAAAGAGCCCGGATGTGGTTGGATGTAGGGGAGACAGAGGACTGTATGATGGACGCAATGTATCAGGAGTCAGCATGTGGCTGGAGGTAGGAGAGATAGGGGACTGCATGATGGACGCAATGTGTCAGGAGCCAGGATGTGACTGGAGGTAGGAGCAACAGAGGACAGTATGGTGGATACAATGTATAAGGAGCCAGGATGTGACTGGAGGTAGGAGCAACTGAGGACAGTATGGTGGACGCAATGTGTAAAGAGCCAGTATGTGGCTGGAGGTAGGGGAGACAGAGGACTGTATGATGGACGCAATGCATCAGGAATCAGGTTGTGGCTGGAGGTAGGAGCAACAGAGGAGAGTATGGTGGACGCATTGTATCAAGAGCCAGGATGTGGTTTGAGGTAGGAGAGACAGGGGACTGTATGATGGACGCAATGTGTAAAGAGCCCGGATGTGGTTGGATGTAGGGGAGACAGAGGACTGTATGATGGACGCAATATATCAGGAGTCAGCATGTGGCTGGAGGTAGGAAAGACAGAGGACTGTATGATGGACGCAATGTGTAAAGAGCCCGGATGTGGTTGGATGTAGGGGAGACAGAGGACTGTATGATGGACGCAATGTATCAGGAGTCAGCATGTGGCTGGAGGTAGGAGAGATAGGGGACTGTATGATGGACGCAATGTATCTGGAGCCAGGATGTGGCTGGAGGTAGGAGCAATAGAGGACAGTATGGTGGAGGCAATGTATAAGGAGCAAGGATGTGGCTGGAGGTAGGAAAGACAGAGGACTGTATGATGGACGCAATGTGTAAAGAGTCAGTATGTGGCTGGAGGTAGGGGAGACAGAGGACTGTATGATGGACGCAATGCATCAGGAGTCAGGTTGTGGCTGGAGGTAGGAGCAACAGAGGAGAGTATGATGGACGCATTGTATCAAGAGCCAGGATGTGGTTTGAGGTAGGAGAGACAGGGGACTGTATGGTGGACGCAATGTATAAGGAGCAAGTGTGTGGCTGGTGGTTGGAAAGACAGAGGACTCTATGATGGACGCAATGTGTATAGAGCCAGGATGTGGCTGGAGGTAGTATGGTGGACGCAATGTATCAGGAGCATGGATGTGGCTGGAGGTAGGGGAGACAGAGGACTGTATGATGGACGCAATGTATCAGGAATCACCATGGGGCTGGATGTAGGAGCAACGGAGGAGAGTATGGTGGAGGCAATGTATAAGGAGCCAGTATGTGGCTGGAGGTAGGAGCAACTGAGGACAGTATGGTGGACGCAATGTATAAGGAACAAGGGTGTGGCTGGAGGTGGACGCAATGTATCAGTCGCCAGGATGTGGTTGGAGGTAGAAGCAACTGAGGACTGTATGATGGACGCAATGTATAAAGAGCCAGTATGTGGCTGGAGGTAGGGGAGACAGAGGACTGTATGATGGACGCAAAGTGTAAAGAGCCAGGATGTGGCTGGAGATTGGAAAGACAGAGGACTGTATGATGGACGCAATGTGTCGGGAGCCAGGATGTGGCTGGTAGTAGGAGAGACAGAAGAGAGTATGTATATATAATATATATATATATATATATATATATATATATATACATATATATATACATATATATATATATATATATATATATATATATATATATATATATATATATATATATATATATATATATATATATATATATATATATACATATATATATATGTAAATAAATTGTAAATAAATTAAGGCAACAGCATGATGGAATCACTGCACGCAGTAAGTTGTGAATGCATCTTTATTATTCATATAATCATGCATCTTTTATTACAGCAGAGTGTCACTGCACACAGTGCGGAAGTTCAGGCAGGTTTAATCTTGGTAATAGTTTGCCTCGCCTGGTCAATATGAATATAAGGGGTCTGTAAGTAACAACTCGGTGAAGGAACAAACACACTACACTACATATGTGTGCTGGGTAAACTGTAGGAGTTATGGGTAAAGTGTACGAGTGCATTATTTTTAAATATTGACATATAACGAAAATATGCTGATGGTACACTTTCCGCGACGCGTCTGGTGCCGCTTACGTCAGCTGCATGTCATTATTTGGTATTGTTGTGTGTGCGGCATACGTCAGCTGCATGTCCTGACACGTTTATAGCTTACGTCACCTTTACGTCGGTATGGCATGAGACTTTAGAGTCCTCTGTCTAACGTTTGTGGACGATATTGTGTCATTATTTTCAAATATTTAATAAAATGTCCTTGTACTCTTATTTCATAGGAGAATTATGGGTAAATTGTAGGAATTATGGGTAAACTGTAGGATTTATGGATAAAGTGTAAAAGCGCATTATTTTTAAATATTTACATATAAAGAAAATATAGTACGATATCGTGTTTTGTTCGTTTCTCGTCTCCTCGTTAGGTCCTTTGATCTCAGTTATTAATTATCCTGTTAATGACCATTGTTAACATACTCTTTGATCTCAGTTATTAATGACCCTATTCTGCTCGTACGGTCTGCCGCCACGACACGCTGCGTTCCGCACCTTCCTGAACGAACATTGTTCCAATTGGACTCATAATAGCAAGAGGCTTCAGAGTCCTCTGTCTAACGTTTGTGGACAATATTGTGTTGCTTTTGTATTGCTTCGTTGTAACGGCATTCCGATGAGAACTTTTGTTAACATATTCGGCATCGATCTAGTAGCTAACGATTGCCGCGTATTTGATTGGCTTAAACAGCTGCGATAAGGTAGAATGTATTATCGCTCGTCGCAGTAGCAGTAGTAGTACATCGATTGAGCCTCTGGCGAGGTGGAGACACCCCTAAGCTCGCGACAATATTTAATAACATTTGCTTGTACTCTTATTGAATAGGGGAATTATGGGTAAACTGTAGGAATTATGGGTAAACTGTAGGAGTTATGTGTCCTGACACGTTTATAGCTTACTTCAGCTGTATGTCGGTATGTCAAGAAAAAAATCAATAAAAAAAAAAAAAAAAAAAAAAAAAAAAATTCAATTCAGTCGCCAGGGGGCGCTCTAGACGGTTAGGGTTAGCTCCAGTCGCTAGGGGGCGCTCTAGGGTTACGGATAGGGTTACGGACCAGGAGGCGCTCGGGCTACCCTGAAGGTTGTGAGGCTGCGCGCAGTTAAAATAAAAACTTAAAATTAAAAAAAAAATTAAAATTAAATAAAAAAAAAAAAATAAAATAAAAAAAAAAAAAAAAAAAATAAAAAAAATAAATAAATAAATAAAAAAATTAAAAATAAATTTAAAATTAAATTCAATCGCCAGGGGTGTTTGGTTACGACCGTTAGGGTTACGTCCAGTCGCTAGGGGGCGCTCTAGGTGGATATAGGTCACCGCTAGGGGGCGCTTAGGCTACCCAGAAGGCTCTGAGACCGGAAGTCACTGGGCCACTCCCACTCTTTCGCTTGGTCATTCCTGCACTATAACTACTCCCATGGACTGGTTGGCCCAACCCCCGACATCTCAACAAATGCGTTGCTGTCGGGTCAGATGCGGGGGTTGCCCCCGAAGTCACCCATCGAAGGGGGCAACAAAGTACATTTATTTATGGGAATGACGCCAAGGCTAAAAACAGTGCTAAATAGTCCAGGTTTCCAGAGTATGGAATGATCAATGCAAGAATATTTAGGTAGGGGATTCCAAAGGGAGTGAAAACGGGGGCATTTATCTACGGGAATGACACCGGTGCTAAAAACAATTTTAAATCTTTCCTTGGGGTTCCCTGAGTTTGGAATGACCAATGCCAAAATTTGTCCCCCTTCCCAGCAACCCTCAAATGGTGAGAAAGGGGCACTTATTTAATGGAATGATCGAAGGGGGACATTTTTTTTATGGAAATGACGCCAAGTCTAAAACAGTGTCAAATCTTCCATTGGGGTTCCCTGCATAAGGAATGACCAAAGCCAACATTTTTATGTGGGGTCAGCAACCACAAAAGGGTGTGAAAGAGGTATTTTTAAAGAAATAGCCCCAAGGGTAAAAAGCAGGGTCACATAGTCCATTTATGTTCCCTGGGTACGGAAAGACCAATGCCAGGAATGTTGTGTAGGCTTTATCCCCATCAGCAACCTAACCCCCTAGTCCCAATGGTTACTACTTCCATTGTAATCACCGTAGGTACATAACTTGATCTATCAATGATGATCTCGATGAAAAAGTCTTTAAAGAAACACAACGTTGTTTGGTTTTGACAAATATTTTAAGATTACCAAGTCATAATAAACACACAAATCCATGAGTTCGAACAACACAACGCACACGCTACAATACTACAGCACACTACACCTGGTTCATCATCTACACACATCCATGAGTTCGAACAACACAGCGCCCACACTACTATACTACAGCACACTACACCGGGTTCATCATCTACTGACATCATCCCCACACTGTCCCCGTCGTCCGCAGCTGTGGCTGCGAGGGGCTCCAGGAGTTCACTAGTCAAGCTGCAAGCAGTTTTCAGTCCCGTTCTATATGTAGTAGGTGGACCTCGCCTCACCAGTTGGATCAATCTGGTTGACCCTCTTCCAGATCCTAGCACTTTTGATATGATTGGCAAGCATCTTGGTGAATGGGGAAGAGAGGCACAGCCCAGACCCGCCATCAACGCATTTTTCAAATGTCGAGGGGTGGTCCCTTCAGTCCATTGGTCAAACCTTTTGGGCGCCGTTTACACAAATAAAATCTCTGAGCTCCCACCCTAGTTCTACACCGTCAGGGAACCAAACACAGTCAATTAGGCACTGCCTACATTATCATTGTTCATTTATGTGTATGTCGCAGTTAATATATTGTAAGTTAAAGTTCGCATTTAAGTACAATTGTGGGTCATCATTGATTTAATGACCCTTATGGTCCATATTTTTTCTCATGTCGGCTGGCCAAACACCACGAGCCAGATGGACGAGAAACAATATATCCTGTATGTCAGTGCCGGTATGTTGACCTCCTTTAATTTGGCGATGTCCATAATCTGTGAAAGAAATACCAAAACATCATACAATTATTTGTTCGCGTGTTGTAAAAACAAATGCAAATACATAACTGACCTCATAAATGTATTTAATGGATGACGTTTTTATCCGTTGTTTTTCGTGCAGCGGTCATGAAAAATGGAACGAATACATATCGTTTTTTTTGGCGCACGTCATCAATGAAAGGGAAGAGTTACACACAAATTGGGTCAGGCGGTCAACCACTCGAATGTGGATTAGAAGAAAAAACATGTATAGGCGAGGTGTCGTTTAAAGGTCTGACGACGAAAACAAATGTACATCAAAGTTAATACGTCGCGATGACAGGCTGTACTAGACGAACCGGTTACCAACTGTCATAATTGTGTATTAATATTTATTGATTCAAACAGCACCATATCTATGAAGTGATATTCGAGGATGGTGTACAAAAGTAAACAATATGACATAACAAAATGATGATGATAGCATAAAACAGAGAATTAAAGTACGAAACATGATCGCTTTATTGCAAATCATGTAATGTATTGTAAACGTATATGTATAGTACAACACCTATATGTTCTAGCATTTGGACTGGTTTATTCAGAATGTGTTCTATAAGTGTGAAATTCCGGTCATTTCTCGAGTTCACTGAGCTCTGACATGTTATCCAACGAGACAAATAAACGTATGCGCAGTTCAATAACAACTGGTAACATAGACTATTGTTACGGCCGGAATACACATAACCAACGCAACAAACGTGTTATTTTGCCAGAAAGAAGACTAGTTTAGTAAAATAAAGGCCAACATATGTTAAATAAGTTGAATTTGGATGCAAACAGCATAGCCATGTCGTATATTTTCATTGGGTTAGCGAATTATTATATTCTTTGGCACTCGCGACTTAGGGTTATCTGACAGCATGGCTCGGCCAATGAAATTAAGATGAGGTGTGTTCATCTAGATTTTTATAGCAAACCACAGGCGTGATATTCTTAGCAGTAGTTGCAAATGGCTATGTTACAGTAACATATATAGGTGCACAGTCCAAAAACCATGGCGTCTGTTTCCCTTTGAGATAACCCTGTAATCATGTAGCTATGTCGCAGTGGTCTATTCGAATAGTCATGTTCTCAGTATAATGCATGCGTTGTATACTTGGTTTATAAATGTGTGGCGTTTCGCCCACGTAACGTGGATATCCTGCAATTTGCGAACAAAGTACCATTGTTGGAAATTTGTTTTGAAATTGTGTCATTTCATCGTAGCATGTCTTTATACACGTGACGCTTCATGAACGGACTAATGCCATAATGCCATCTTTTCTTTTCGTGACGTCTCTCAAAACTTTCCATGACGCGCTTGTGAGCAAGGTCATTATTTATCAGCGTGTGCGTCACGGCCGATGTCGACGTGTCCTGGGCTCATATAATGGTGTGATACGACGCTCTCGAAAACCCCTGACAGCGGGTAAAACCCACACAGAATGAAGTCATCGGTAGGGTTGTCGTACGCCTCACGGGGCCGAACACAATCAATTAGGCATTGTCTACATTAGTAATGTTCATTTATGCGCCAGTCGCAGGTAACATGTCATAAGTTAAAGTTCACAATTAAGTAAAACGTGGGTCTTCATTGAGTGACAAATTCAGCATTATTGACCCATACGGTCAATGTCAACGGTTCAATGGTCCATACGTGTTCTCGTGTCGGCTGACCAAACACCACGAGCCAGATGGACGAGAAAAAATATTTCCTTCATGTCAGTGCCGGTATGTTGACCGCTTCTCCGTCAGGCTGACGATGCCCACACTCTGTGAAAGAAACACCAAAAACTTCAGACAATTATTTGTTCGCGTGTTGCAAGTACATAACTGACCTCATAAATGTATTTAATGGACGGCGTTTTCTTTGAGGTGTTTTCGTGCAGCGGTCATGGAATGTGGTGGCGAATACATATTGTTTCTTTTGGCGCACGTCATAAATATAAGGGAACAGTTACACATAAATTGGGTCAGCCGGTCAACCACTCGAATGTGGATTAGAAGAAAAACATACGTTGGCGAGGTGCCGTGTGTCGTTTAAAGGTCTGACGATGAAAACAAACGTACATCAAAGTTGATGCATCGCGATGACAGGCTGCACCAAACGAACCGGTTACCAACAATCATCAGTATGGACTAATGTTTATTGTTTCATACAACACCAACTCTATGAAGTGATATTCTACGATGGTGTACAAAAGTAAAAACATATGTGATAAAAAATGTATTATGATAACATAAAACAGTGAATTAAAGGTACGAGGCATGATCGTGTGTGGTGCAAATCATGCAATGTACTATAAACGTATATGTATAGTACAAAACATATAAGTTTTAGCATTTGGACTGTTTACATGTATTCTTTTTATTAATGAACCAACATTTGTTAATATAATGTGTAATTATTAAAATAACATAAATTAATGCGAAACAAATGTCATGATTTTAGGATTTGTACCTAAAAGAGATAATACAATTTAACAATGTGCAACTGAAATTAAGAATGCTACGTTACTGGCATACTCAGAATGTGTTGTATAAGTGTGAGATTCCGGTCATTTCTCGAGTTGACTGAGTTCTGACTTGTTATCCAGCGAGATAAATACCATAGTTGCAATCATTAGTAATAAATGGATGAGATATATCATTCTGTCATTTCAATAATACAAAAGGACACTTTTTGGGTAAAATAAAACACACAGTGAACACTGAAACAACCCAAATTCATACCATTAGATGGTAGAACATTTCACTACCTTTAATATGATACCTTATTTAGCTATATCGAAACATCTATTGTACATTTTAATCATTGCCTATTTAATGGCCATTTCAGACACCATCTTGGATTTCTACGACTAAGCCGTGCCTTGGCAATGGTCATCAGACCAACGAATCATCCCTAGGCATGGATCTTCTAAGAAGCACAACGAGCTTTTGCCCCCTTACATGTTACCGACAAGTGACTGCTATGGGCCCAAGGACTAATACATCCTTCCTTAGTTACGTACTTGCTTCCTTGTGCTGCTATGGACTCAGAACAATAATAGAACAGAGCATAGAACAATCTACTCCATCCATTTCTATATTCAGCCATTCTTTCTTGGTCCCTTGTGTTTACCAGTCATAAGGTAAGTAAATTATACTGTCAGTGTTGAGACGCAGGTGGAGTGCTCAGTCCGCGTTCACTTGAAACTTGAAACTGTTCTGATTTTGGAAGATTTCGCATCTAGAAATGGCGAATATACTGACCGCACCTGTCCGCAAATATATAAATTGCCCAGGATGACCTGATGCCCAACATTGAAAACATCAGAAAGAACCACCACGGTAAACCATCTTACTTAAAAAAAAATGTGAAATCGGGTGATTGTTTCAAGCAACAATAACAACTACATAAATATAGGTAGGTACATTTAACTTCGCATGATCACATACCTGTGAACACTCACGCATAAATCTGAAACTCACGATTTACTCACAATTAAATATCTCAAGCACAGGTCTAACATTTCAAGCAAGACTTATGAAATTTGTTTTCCTTTGTTGCGAAAATGAGACATATAACCTATTTGTGTGTATTACAAGCGAATGCCTCAGTTAATTTTAGCGGTAAGGTCCGCCTTTTACCGAATAACGTGTGAAATGTGGCTAGTGATTGGTCAACAGCTTGCCATCAACCAATGAGATTTCCTGTTGGAACAACTGTAAGCACGTGTTGAAGGTGAGCCTCACTTTATTGTTTGAATAAAATCTTCTTCGTAAGTCTCCAAATGCTCTTGAAACTCACTGAGGTCATTGGGATATGGAAGTTCGCGGCCTGTAGCTACTGGATCATAGTTGGGATATTTTCTCACGCATAAGAACAGTCCATGGGTTGACAGCTACGTGATCACAAATTTAGTCATCTAATCAAAGGCTCATGCTGTCAGTATAATGCATGCGTTGTATACTTGGTTTATAATTTTAATCATGAACGAACTGATGATATATATCTTCCTTCGATGCTGTTCCACAATATTATTTAATTACACTCTGTGTGGGCCCCCGCTTAATCAAACGGAATCACATCCATTTTCTTGCAGATTGATACTTCCAAAGCATTTTTAGTTAAAAAAACGACACACAATACAACGTTGATATATGACGATGGACGTGTATTTTGTCTTCTCTTGTGTTATCTCAAAACTTTCCATGACGCTTTGGCAAAGTTCCCAGGTCATTTTATCAGAACATGCGTCACGGCAGATGTCCGTACCGTGATATGACGCTCTGGAAAACCCATGACGGTGGTTGAAACCCACACTGAAAAAACTCATCGGACGGACTGTCGTACGCTCACACGGTACGGAACACAATCAATTAGGCACTGTCTACATTAGCAATGTTCGTTTATGTGCTAGTCGCAGTTAATATGTTATAAGTTATAAGTTCGCAATGAAGTAAAACGTGGGTCTTCATTGATTTAATGAGTGGCAAATACCGCGTATGCCCCAAACGGCGACGTTTATGGTCCGTACTTGTTCTCATATCGGCGGCCAAACACCTCGAGCCAGATGGACGAGGAAAAATATCTCCTGCATTACAATGCCAGTATGTTCACCGATACTCCTCCAATCTGACGATGTCCACAGTCTGTGAAACATATAGTTCTTATATCGGCGGCCAAACACCATGAGCCAGATGGACGAGGAAAAATATCTCCTGCATTGCAATGCCAGTATGTTGACCGTTACTCCTCCAATCTGACGATGTCCACAGTCTGTGAACGATACGCGCCAATAAACATCATGCAATTATTTGGCCGTGCGAATACATAACTGACATCATAAATGTCTTTAATGGATGACGTTTTTTCATGTGTTTGCGTGCAGCGGTGGCGAGTACATGTCGTTTCTTTTGACGCACACCATAAATAAAATGTACACTCACTGTGTTAGTTGGTCAACCACTCGAACGTGGATAAGAAGAAAAACAGTTATGGGAGAGGTGCCGAGTGTCGTCTAAAGATCTGACGACGAAAACAAGCGTAGAACCAAGTTATTGCATCACGATGACAGGCTGTACCAGACGAACCGGTTACCAACAATCACCAGAATATCGCTTTATAGATTTGGTGTAGTATGAATCAATACACATTAATACATACCAAATATATAAAGCGATATTCTACAATGGTGTACAACAGTAAAAAAACATATGACATAACAACATTATTATGACAGCATAAAACAGTGAACTAAAGGTACGAAGCATGATGGGTATGTATCGCAAATCATGAAATGTAGTATACACTTACATGTATAGTACAAAACCTATTAAATCGTAGCATCTGGATTGTTTAAATGTGTTTTATTACTGAAAAAACATGTGTAAATATAATGTTTAATTATTAAGATAGCATATATTAAGGTGAAACAAAAGTCATGGTTTGGGGGCTATGCCCCTAAAAGAGATAATAAAAACTAACCCTGTGCAACTGAAATCAAGAATTTCAAATCACTGGTTTACTTATAATGTGTTATAAATGTGGGACATTCCGGCATACACAAAACCAACGCTGACTCACACAAACGTATTACTTTGTCAGAAAGAGGATTAGTTTAATAAATACAGGTCAAAATGTGTTACAAAAGTTGAGTTTGGACGCAAACAGTAAAGCCATGTCGTATTGACAGATAAACATAAGTACAATATTATACAGCCGATGAAGAAACCATAAGTATAATATTAAAACAGATGCCTCTTAAAACAAGCTATGTACGTGTGTCACGTGATATATAAATCTTCTCCCCCCTGGTCCCTGCGGGGTTGGGGCCTCATCACTTAATCTGTTCCGTCCTTTCGACGAGTCATCTTCATCCATAGCGATATTCTGTAGTTCTCAACTACGTTCTTCTGTTCACCTCTACCCTTTCGAGATCTCTCTTCACACCGTCTCTCCATCTTAATTTCGACCATTCCCTTCTCCTACTACCCCACCCCCTTCAGTTGTCAATGCTCTCTTTGTAATTCAGTCATCACTTATTATACAGTCGAATTCAAATGCCTATTCCAAAAATGTGTGAAATATGAATTGATATTCTCTTTGACATATATACATTATTAAATGTTGGCAATTCCCAAATGATTTGACGAAAATACTACCATTAAAAACGTGTTTGCCAACTTAGATAGGTAGGTACGATTACATTTATCATAAACTCAATATTAATAAATTAAAAACGTGTGCTTTATTTGATTACGTGGGTACACAGCATTTATGTTCACCGTGAGAAGAATCCGAGTTCAAGTACCATGCAGGCGGCTGACAAGAAATATACAGGTTCCTTCTCACTAGTGTCAATGGCATGGGAAATACATATCCAACACAATGAGTAAATGTTTAACCTGCTGCTAACTTACGATGTGGTGGCCGGAAAAAAGACAACGCAGAAGCATCACTGACTCGGCTCAGACGATTCTGCCAACTACGTTGATTTAGTACGAATGGTTCGATTTATATCGGCATGATATGTAAAATAACATAAACGCAAATATACAAGCATATTTATTATGTAAAATGCGACAAGCCACGAAATGAGCATGACTGATGTAGAAAGTGCCTGACTTGTATGAAGTTTAACCCGGCCGTCACATCAACCACCATTTGCGCCAACAAAAGGTCGACATATGCCGTGACGCACACGCTGACAACATTACGAGCTGATCCAGTATTTGGTATCAAATTAAAAATCGGTCTACTACTAAGGGGCTGAACAGGAGTAATGACAATGTGTGCTGTAGTAACAAAAACACACTGAAGCATGATTAAAGGATTACAACGTTATTTTAAATGGAAACAAAAGTTATGGTTTTGGGCCTATGCACCTATAAGAGTTACTAAAACATAACCATTTGCAATTACAATTAAGAATATTACTTACTGAACACAAATCATCTTAATTTCATGGGCCGCGCCATAGTGTTAGATAACCCGACGTCACGAGTATCAAAGTCTAGCAAAATTCGCTCGCCAAATAAAAATATATCTGGATACACCTATTCCTATATCTGTCATTACGACATGGCTTTACTGTTTGCGTCCAAACTCAACTTTTGTAACACATTTTGACCTGTATTTATTAAACTAATCCTCTTTCTGACAAAGTAATACGTTTGTGTGAGTCAGCGTTGGTTTTGTGTATGCCGGAATGTCCCACATTTATAACACATTATAAGTAAACCAGTGATTTGAAATTCTTGATTTCAGTTGCACAGGGTTAATTTTTTGTTATCTCTTTTAGGGGCATAGCCCCCAAACCATGACTTTTGTTTCACCTTAATATATGCTATCTTAATAATTAAACATTATATTTACACATGTTTTTTCAGTAATAAAACACATTTAAACAATCCAGATGCTACGATATAATAGGTTTTGTACTATACATGTAAGTGTATACTATATTTCATGATTTGCGATACAAACCCATCATGCTTCGTACCTTTAGTTCACTGTTTTATGCTGTCATAATAATGTTGTTATGTCATATGTTTTTTTACTGTTGTACACCATTGTAGAATATCGCTTTATATATTTGGTATGTATTAATGTGTATTGATTCATACTACACCAAATCTATAAAGCGATATTCTGGTGATTGTTGGTAACCGGTTCGTCTGGTACAGCCTGTCATCGCGATGCAATAACTTGGTTCTACGCTTGTTTTCGTCGTCAGATCTTTAGACGACACTCGGCACCTCTCCCATAACTGTTTTTCTTCTTATCCACGTTCGAGTGGTTGACCAACTAACACAGTGAGTGTACATTTTATTTATGGTGTGCGTCAAAAGAAACGACATGTACTCGCCACCGCTGCACGCAAACACATGAAAAAACGTCATCCATTAAAGACATTTATGATGTCAGTTATGTATTCGCACGGCCAAATAATTGCATGATGTTTATTGGCGCGTATCGTTCACAGACTGTGGACATCGTCAGATTGGAGGAGTAACGGTCAACATACTGGCATTGCAATGCAGGAGATATTTTTCCTCGTCCATCTGGCTCATGGTGTTTGGCCGCCGATATAAGAACTATATGTTTCACAGACTGTGGACATCGTCAGATTGGAGGAGTATCGGTGAACATACTGGCATTGTAATGCAGGAGATATTTTTCCTCGTCCATCTGGCTCGAGGTGTTTGGCCGCCGATATGAGAACAAGTACGGACCATAAACGTCGCCGTTTGGGGCATACGCGGTATTTGCCACTCATTAAATCAATGAAGACCCACGTTTTACTTCATTGCGAACTTATAACTTATAACATATTAACTGCGACTAGCACATAAACGAACATTGCTAATGTAGACAGTGCCTAATTGATTGTGTTCCGTACCGTGTGAGCGTACGACAGTCCGTCCGATGAGTTTTTTCAGTGTGGGTTTCAACCACCGTCATGGGTTTTCCAGAGCGTCATATCACGGTACGGACATCTGCCGTGACGCATGTTCTGATAAAATGACCTGGGAACTTTGCCAAAGCGTCATGGAAAGTTTTGAGATAACACAAGAGAAGACAAAATACACGTCCATCGTCATATATCAACGTTGTATTGTGTGTCGTTTTTTTAACTAAAAATGCTTTGGAAGTATCAATCTGCAAGAAAATGGATGTGATTCCGTTTGATTAAGCGGGGGCCCACACAGAGTGTAATTAAATAATATTGTGGAACAGCATCGAAGGAAGATATATATCATCAGTTCGTTCATGATTAAAATTATAAACCAAGTATACAACGCATGCATTATACTGACAGCATGAGCCTTTGATTAGATGACTAAATTTGTGATCACGTAGCTGTCAACCCATGGACTGTTCTTATGCGTGAGAAAATATCCCAACTATGATCCAGTAGCTACAGGCCGCGAACTTCCATATCCCAATGACCTCAGTGAGTTTCAAGAGCATTTGGAGACTTACGAAGAAGATTTTATTCAAACAATAAAGTGAGGCTCACCTTCAACACGTGCTTACAGTTGTTCCAACAGGAAATCTCATTGGTTGATGGCAAGCTGTTGACCAATCACTAGCCACATTTCACACGTTATTCGGTAAAAGGCGGACCTTACCGCTAAAATTAACTGAGGCATTCGCTTGTAATACACACAAATAGGTTATATGTCTCATTTTCGCAACAAAGGAAAACAAATTTCATAAGTCTTGCTTGAAATGTTAGACCTGTGCTTGAGATATTTAATTGTGAGTAAATCGTGAGTTTCAGATTTATGCGTGAGTGTTCACAGGTATGTGATCATGCGAAGTTAAATGTACCTACCTATATTTATGTAGTTGTTATTGTTGCTTGAAACAATCACCCGATTTCACTTTTTTTTTTAAGTAAGATGGTTTACCGTGGTGGTTCTTTCTGATGTTTTCAATGTTGGGCATCAGGTCATCCTGGGCAATTTATATATTTGCGGACAGGTGCGGTCAGTATATTCGCCATTTCTAGATGCGAAATCTTCCAAAATCAGAACAGTTTCAAGTTTCAAGTGAACGCGGACTGAGCACTCCACCTGCGTCTCAACACTGACAGTAGAATTTACTTACCTTATGACTGGTAAACACAAGGGACCAAGAAAGAATGGCTGAATATAGAAATGGATGGAGTAGATTGTTCTATGCTCTGTTCTATTATTGTTCTGAGTCCATAGCAGCACAAGGAAGCAAGTACGTAACTAAGGAAGGATGTATTAGTCCTTGGGCCCATAGCAGTCACTTGTCGGTAACATGTAAGGGGGCAAAAGCTCGTTGTGCTTCTTAGAAGATCCATGCCTAGGGATGATTCGTTGGTCTGATGACCATTGCCAAGGCACGGCTTAGTCGTAGAAATCCAAGATGGTGTCTGAAATGGCCATTAAATAGGCAATGATTAAAATGTACAATAGATGTTTCGATATAGCTAAATAAGGTATCATATTAAAGGTAGTGAAATGTTCTACCATCTAATGGTATGAATTTGGGTTGTTTCAGTGTTCACTGTGTGTTTTATTTTACCCAAAAAGTGTCCTTTTGTATTATTGAAATGACAGAATGATATATCTCATCCATTTATTACTAATGATTGCAACTATGGTATTTATCTCGCTGGATAACAAGTCAGAACTCAGTCAACTCGAGAAATGACCGGAATCTCACACTTATACAACACATTCTGAGTATGCCAGTAACGTAGCATTCTTAATTTCAGTTGCACATTGTTAAATTGTATTATCTCTTTTAGGTACAAATCCTAAAATCATGACATTTGTTTCGCATTAATTTATGTTATTTTAATAATTACACATTATATTAACAAATGTTGGTTCATTAATAAAAAGAATACATGTAAACAGTCCAAATGCTAAAACTTATATGTTTTGTACTATACATATACGTTTATAGTACATTGCATGATTTGCACCACACACGATCATGCCTCGTACCTTTAATTCACTGTTTTATGTTATCATAATACATTTTTTATCACATATGTTTTTACTTTTGTACACCATCGTAGAATATCACTTCATAGAGTTGGTGTTGTATGAAACAATAAACATTAGTCCATACTGATGATTGTTGGTAACCGGTTCGTCTGGTGCAGCCTGTCATCGCGATGCATCAACTTTGATGTACGTTTGTTTTCATCGTCAGACCTTTAAACGACACACGGCACCTCGCCAACGTATGTTTTTCTTCTAATCCACATTCGAGTGGTTGACCGGCTGACCCAATTTATGTGTAACTGTTCCCTTATATTTATGACGTGCGCCAAAAGAAACAATATGTATTCGCCACCACATTCCATGACCGCTGCACGAAAACACCTCAAAGAAAACGCCGTCCATTAAATACATTAAACTCTGTTTGGTTAACTACATCATACTCCACTGGTGTACCTTCAGAAGTTTCAGATCATTCCGCATAAAATAACCGATAAAGCACAGTAATTAACAAGAACAATATATTTGAGAATATTTTTAAGTATTTTACATATATGGCTATTCAAGCCAAATATGTGTTTCCTTCGTAACAAGCAGACTCCATATCACCGTCATTTAAATGTCACTTTTTGTGAATATTGTGTCAATCGAAAATTTAACTGGGATCAACCACAATTTCCCTTAGACAATTATAAGGTAACGAAATCATGCTAAGACCGTCTCAAGTCGGCAATCTATATGACTTCGCTGAGCACCAAGATCCTAAGTATAAAACGAACAAACAAAATATTAACGGTTTACAAGAAAATGTCAACGAGCGCTGTTCTTAGTTCACAATGTTTGCCGTCGTGATCCACAGTAGGCACCACGAGAAGATTACAAGCGTTTATCCAACCATTCGTATTTCTGTGAAAAGGTGTGCCTTAAAGCATAATCTCCATCATTAGTAACACAGTGTGACAAACATAACCATTTCATTTCGAATTCATTTTACACACGAACACACAAACACAGACACACCCAAACACGCGCGCACGGAATCACGCACGAACGCACACACCACCCTTCTTCTGTTCAGCCTTTCTAGGCTGGTGCCCTTTTAGCTGGTCTTGACGATTGTTTGCGCACATGGCCCCATGGGTGGGGAGTTGTCCTGTCTCATCTTGGTATTGCTCTTATATAATACAGGTTTGGCAGATTCAGTGAACTGAGCGTGTCGCCATACTCGAGCCGATATTCTTCAGTTCTCTGAATATTAGTGAGTTGTCCGGCATCGCTAGTTTCGAAAGCATTGGTTGAGGTCGGCCAGCGTAGGGACATCTTCTTACTAGATAAGCAGACACATGTCACTTACCTTCAGATGTTTGGCGCCAAGGTGACGTACCAACTACTGTGACGTAACATACGCGACTAGAATCGTCATTTCCCACTCCGGTGACGCCGACGGTGTAAAAATGGC
>OY759269.1:29048800-29091300 GCA_963662155.1 Lamellibrachia columna
AGTATTACAATATTGCAATACGCAATACTCAGAGCGTTGGAAATCCATCACAGAGTTCAAGTATTTGCAATAGGATGCAGCTCAACCGAGCAATATTGAACGTTTGTTAACAGTATATTTTGGCAGCCGTTTTCAAAACCAATACGGCTACCAGCAATCACCTCTGCCATGTTGTTTGTTAGGTGAAACTTTGCCCATAGCTATGACAATAATTCCTTCAGAGAGGTTGCAGTTTTCGTTCGGATCAGTATAATTATCCTTGTATATTGTACAAGTATACATGATTTTGTATTGCTTATTATGAAGTGCGTAGCTTAAAACCACTTTCCATTCGTTCAGTTCAATTCAACTTGAAACAGGTCTGTGTCAGTTCACAATTAACCGAACATTAACAAGTATGTTTAATTTATTCAGCACGTAAGAAATACCGCGTTTTTGACAATTACAGCCGCGTCCATGTGTACATAATATTATTTGTTTTTTTCGTATGGGCGTGCCAAACACCATGATCAGTGAGTGTATGTTTGTGTGTGTGTGTGTGTGTGTGTGTGTGTGTGTGTGTGTGTGTGTGTGTGTGTGTGTGCGTGTGTGCGTGCGTGCGTGTGTGCGTGCGTGCGTGTGTGTGTGCGTGTGTGCGTGTGTGCGTGTGTGCGTGTGTATGTTGCATATTGACGTGTACAGCTAACATATATGCTCGGTTGTTGCCGAAATCTGTTGTTAAAACAAATTGTATTGGGTGTTCAGTTATGTCGTTGCTCCAAGTCAGCACATGCACACTACACTTAGTAACTCTCAGCTGTTCCGGCATCCATTTCAGTGACAGCAAAGTTACCTTTATGTGATAAAGAAGCGATAGTATGCGTCCGGTGCGTTTCAGAATTATGCAGTTTTTGAAAAAGGTCGCAACTATATGACGAGATACATTTAATTTAAATACTAGCGCACTTGAAAGATGATCCTATGTCGGTGTTGTGTGTCCCGTTGCTAATTCTACTCCTGGTCGGTCAAACCAGAGGAGAATGGTACCGCACCAACTGTGCATGGGGCGGCTGGTCGGCTTGGGGCGCCTGCAGTGACCAGTGTGGCATCGCGCGCACGCAAAGTCTGAGTCGATGGATATCCAGGTTCTACTGTTGGGATAGTTTGAGTTGTTCCGGCCCCTCCAGCCAACAACGCGTTATCAGTGGCAATTATCCATGTAATAAATAGCTATATTATGGCATGGAATATAACAATGCAAAATGCAATTATGATCCAGGAAAAAGGTCTTACTAAAGCAGAAACGTCGACCACGATTTCAAAGTTATATTTTCACATAACTATTTATGTGGGCAATATGTCGTGAAACGTCCATTGCTGCCATGCATTTAGTTATTGTGTCAAATAAGCGTGAGTGGGTAATAATGTGATATTCGGTGCATGTGGTCAACGTACAATTCTTTTAGGCGTTCGTCATAGCTAAGGTATCTTAGTTCTGGAATAATTTTAGCTGTATTCGTTCAAGCATGTCTATATCCTTCTTACGATATGGTCTCTAAGCTTGCATATAGTATTATAAATGAGGCCTAACTATTGCTTTATACAGAGGTATAGTTAACTCTTTTTCTTTCTATGTCACATTTATCGTAATCAACCCAATAATTTGATTACCCTTTGAAGCTGGAATACCGCAATGCTTTGAAGCGTTCATATCAGCACTTATTTTTACTCCTAAGTCTTTTCTCTTACGGTAGTACTAAGAACAGTATCTTATATTGTATAACTTACATCCAAGTTCCCGTGTCCTGTGTGTAGGCATATACATTCCCAACACTAAATAATATATGCCATTTTTAGATCGTTTAGCTAATGTGTCTGTGATTGTTTTGTAAATGTTGTTTATTACCATCATTGTTAACCTTTCTCAACACGTTTGTGTCAACCGCAAATGTCAGTGTGTTGCTTTTTATATTAACGGCCAAGTCATTGATATATATCAGGGATCAGCAAACGTTTTGCTACGAGGGCCAACATTTTGAGTGCTATGTTAAGGCGGGCCAAAGCTTTTAAACACGGAAAAACACAGTGCACAAATATTGCTTTTATTATCTGCTTTGCCAGGCTATAAAACATGGTGGTAGAACATGGAAACATTTTCGAAACAACGCAAGAAAAGTCAGCAGATCTAATGAATGCAGTCAATGCGAACGATGGTGCTGCACATACTTCGACAACTGACCGAACTGTGGGCACAGCGGAGAGATTGAGAGTCGCAGAGATCCCTCAAACGTGTGTCCTTGAGTCGGCACCGGAAGTTGTTCTTGATGTGATTCATGGCTGAGAATCCTGATTCACATTACCATTACCATGTGCTGTCGAAAAGCACAAACAAATTCTGTGCTGCTTCGATCAGCACTGGAAATCACACAGGCACTTGCGTTGCCCAGAAAAGCACGAGATCGTCTTTCGCAGCATTAAACTAATTTTTTCGTCCTGGCACCACCTTGAAATCAATGAAACCGATTAAATTGTCCTGCAACGCTGCTTCGTCGATTACAAACGTTCGCAACAATGTTTGGCAAATAGCTGACTCCGCAGTAAAAGGGCTTGCAAAGAAGCAGCAAACGTAGTCGATAGCAGCGAAGTCAGCGAATCGTCCGCTGAATGCGGTCTCCAGGCTGCTAAGCACATCAGCAAGTACCCGCTTAGCGTCTGCGATACGTTCATCGTCTTCGCCACAGAATTCTCTGGTGAACTTGAAGTGCAGAATATTGCAACTGTGTGATCAATTTCTTTGAGAAAACTCACGATGTGATGAAGCAGTTCAGCAAATCTCTCAAGAAATTCGCCTCGACTCAGCCAACGGACACTGTTGTAGTAGAATAACACATCGCCGAATTCTGCATCATCAAGTGCAGCCAAGTGATTTTGGAACCTCCTGTGGTTGAGAGAACGTTCATGCTCTCTACAACAGTTTTCATCGTATCCTGCAGACCACAGCCTGCTTTCGCGCACAATGCTTGCTGGTGAATTATGCAGTGGTATGATATCAGATTCGGTTTTTCCGATTTCTTGACGGAACAACGCAACGAATCCAGCTAGACGACCAAGCATGCAGGGCGCGCCGTCTGTACACAGAGAAACCAAATTTTCCCACGTCAAATCATTGTCTTCGCCGAACTTCAATACTGCAAACGTCCCGCGCTGTCGTTGTGCCCTTCAATGGAATCAGGCCCAGGCAGTCTTTTGATACACCTTCGTTGAAATACCGCACAGATACCATCAGCTGTGCCGTGTCACTTTTGTCAGTGCTTTCGTCGAGAGCAAGTGAAAAAGCAGGACAGGCTTGCAACTTAGTCATCAGCTGCGTGAAAATGTCACCACTCAACTCATCATATCGACGGGCACATGTGTCGGGTGAAAGTGGCAGTTTCCCAATCTGTTGCACGATCTTATCTTTGTTCTGAAAACCAGCGAACAGAACTTCGGCACTGGCCATGAAAGCCTTCTTGAACAATTGTGCGTGAGTAAGCGGCACCTGGTGTTGAGCGAGTAAGTAACATATACGATAGCTGGCTTCATTAAGATGGCTTGAAGTGTCTGTAAACACAGATACTCTCTTCGTCTCGCCCAAGTATGCATCAAATCGTTTCTTGAACTCCTTCATGCGTTCGTCTTTTCCTACATATGCACCGTCAAAGCACTTTTTATGCTTCGAATCGCAATGCCGTTTCACGTTATAGCGTTTCAAATCAGCAACGCTTTCTCTGCATATCAAACACATCGCTTTTTGGTCATGTTCGCGATAGCAAAAGAAGTACTCATGCTCCCAGGCAGCGTCGAACTCTCTCTTTCCGGAATAATCAAAACGACGTTTTTTTCCCAATATACGCTATAGTCCTGATATTCACAAATGCAATGTTAGTTGTGTCGAAGATGACTTGTTATTGAGCGATGTTTCATCCGGGTTTCTGGGAATCGAGCGTTAGTTTGTTATATTAACAGTAGCGCCCCTAGCGAACATCACTGCAAAGGTGGTCATAATACTGATCCCCACTCAAAGTGTTTCCAGTTTTAAACCTCCCAATCAACTACAAAACGCTTTCTTCTGTCAGTCAGCCATTTTTCTATCCAGTCGATTATGCCATCCACGATACCATGGGCTTTCAATTTAAGTAATACTCTTTGATGTGGCACTTTGTCGAAAGCCTTCTGAAAATCTAAGTAGATACTATCTACTGGTGATCCCTCGTCTATCCAATTAGTGATTTCTTCCAAAAAAAACATAACATATTTGTAAAGCAAGACTTCGCTTTTTGGAATTCACATATGATGGATTTAATAATTTATGCCTAATAGGGAAGTCCGCCATACGGCATTTAATTAACCTTTCTATTAATTTACAAATTACTGATGTTAAACTCACTGATCTGTAATTATCTTACTTATTTCTCGAACCCTTTTTAAATAGTGGTATGATGTTTGCTTATTTCCATTCAAAAGGAACCACACCCTCTTTAATGACAAGTTGAACACTTTTGTAAGGGGCATACTTTTCTACTGTTTTCCTTACTAGTCGTGGCGGAATTCCATCCACCCCAGGTGATTTATTATCCTTCGTTGCCTTTATTTTCTTAGTTACCTTCTTCCGGAGTTATAATTAACTGCCCTAAATAGTCCGAGTTAGTTTGAACATTAGCATCTGGAACCGGTAATGAGCTAATATCCTCTCTGGTAAACACTGAACTGAGGTATCCATTCAGGTCTTCCGCCATTAGAAAACCTTGTGATATTATATTATAGCACTGTCTTCTAGTGGTCCAACCATGTACGTTTGGTTTACTCCTGACATATGCATAACAACTCTTGCTGTAATTTTTTATATAATATATTATATGCAAATGTGTGCTCATAGCTTCATTTAAATTGTCTAATTTCAGTTGTAGCTGCATTGCGTGCTTCTTTGTAATTTGTGTAGTCTTCATCCTTTCTGGTACGCCTATAAACTCTCCGCATTATTTGCTTGTACGCTATTTTTCTTATAGTTTCTTTTGACAAGTGTTTGTTTCTAAGCCGCTTTCTTTGTTGTTTCAGGGGAACAAATTGTTAACGATACTCTCAATTTCATATTTTAGAATATTCCAACATTCAATTGCTTATTTCTCAGCATGTTTTTCCAATCTAGCTTTCTAAGTATTTTCTCATAACTTTATATTTACCTTTGTGGAAGTTTCTCTTGTATTTTTTATTTTTACTTTCTGATTTTACTTTGATATCAAAATGTATTTGGTTATGACCACTGTTACAAAATGGTTAATGTATTTCGACATTATCCACTAATTCACTTTGTGAAGACAAAACTACGTATAATACATTCTCTCCCCTGGTTGGTTCTAGCAAGTGTTGTGTAAGGAAGCTATCCTGTGCTAAAAATGAAAGCTGTTGGTCCTCACCCCTGTACTCTCTAGATATACCATTCTCAAAATGTGAGCCACCTCGTAATAAATCATTCGACCCTGGTCAGTGTTTGAACAATTAGTTAGTAAAATGTTTATGGACTAACGTTGAAGGTTTTACTCAATGAAATGTTTATGGGCCTACGTTCTATATTTTGACCAGTCAGTGCAATGTTTATGAACCGACGTTCCAGATGTTTGAGCAATCAGTGCAATGCATATGGACCAACGTTCCAGGTTTTCTTTAGCAATCAGTGAAATGTTTATTGGCATGCGTTCTATGTTTTGATCAGTCAGTGCAATGTTTGTGGACCAACCAACATCGCCAAATGAAGTCATATGGTGAATTCCTACCATAAATGCCTTTTAGAAAATGTATATTTTACCATACCACCTTTGGAAAGTTATTTAAACTGGATTCGCAGTAAACCTAAATAAGAGAAAAGTGCCTCTTCCACAAGTTATTTTATTTTGCTCATTAACCAAAAGTCGATATTTACCTTGACACATAAATTGGTATTGAGGTATTTTCATGTATATGTGATTCACAATGACTGGTCGAAAACATAACTCTAACCATCAAAGAGCCAACATGTTTTTTTACTTTCCAAGTCAACATCTTAGGAACGACTAGAAAAAAAGAGTTACATACTTATGTAAAGGCTACAAGCAAAATGGTGTAATATATAAGTAATGCATACATGTATGTGTGGCAGCAAGCAGTTATTTTGTATGTTCTGAAATCAGGAAAACTGCTGCAAAATCCAACTATTTTGCAGTGCACCATAGCACGTCCGCAAGTCAGCTAACACTTCGGTTGCCATCATTTGTTTCCAAAGCAAGTAAAGCCGGGTGTTCAGTTACGTCGTTGCCTTAAAACAACACATGCGAGCCGAATGTCGTAACTCAGTTGTGCCAGCATGCGCTACGGTAACAGCAAAGTGACCCTTTGGGAAGTGACGTATGGAAGCCCGGTGCATTATTGGCCGCCTTCAATCGTCAACGATACGATCATCTAGTTGTCTAATCGGAGTGCTATTGTTGTTCTGAGACGCATCCATCGAAGCGCGCATATCACTGATTCTAATAATAAATCGTGTGTGTCTGTGTGTGTGTGTCTCTAGGAAACGACACAGCACGCCTACACAGTATCCAGGTAGCTGTTTCGACAAGGTAGCAAATGTATGCCACGTAATGTAACTAGTGCCGTGCTAAAACGATGGCTATATGTCGGTTGTTGCTTGTACTGTGGCTAATACTTGACGTTGTCGGTCAAACAAGAGGATCTTGTTATCGGAACGGAAATTACTATCGTCGGTGCCGTAGGCGCCGTAGCTGTTCAAGCGTCAGTTGTGCATGGGGCGGTTGGTCGGCTTGGGGTGCCTGCATTGACCCGTGTGGCAGCGCGGGCACGCAGGGTCGTAGTCGAGGGATAGCGAGGGGGGCCTACTGCGGCGGCTCTAGTTGTTCCGGCCCCTCCAGCCAAACCCAGGACTGCAACAGGTTCTGCTACAACGGCGGCACCCCGCAGTCCGGACACTGCGGCAACTGCACGGACGAGTTCTGGGGCACGTACTGTGACAAACGTAAGTATGGAAACTCAACATCTTATCCACAAGCTACTCCTCTTAGACGCTATGCACCTCAGGCGATACGCCATGTATCCGGGTGAAAGCACCTGTTCCAAGGCGCTATGATTTGGTGTCGAGTGGGTGTACATGCCACTGGTCAGAACACAGGTAGGATTATTCCCCTAAACATGTACAATTATCTGAGGTATGGTGTCAAGTGGGTGGATGTGTAAGTGTACATGCCACTGGTCAGAACACAGGTAGGATCATTCCCCTAAACATGTACAATTATCTGAGGTATGGTGTCAAGTGGATGGAATGTAAATGTACATGCCACTGGTCAGAACACAGGTAGGGTTATTCCCCTAAACATGTACAATTATCTGAGGTATGGTGCCAATTGGGTGGATGTGTAAGTGTACATGCCACTGGTCAGAACACAGGTAGGGTTATTCCCCTAAACATATACAATTATCTGAAGTATGGTGTCAAGTGGGTTGATGTGTAAGTGTACATGCCACTGGTCAGAACACAGGTAGGATCATTCCCCTAAACATGTACAATTATCTGAGGTATGGTGTCAAGTGGGTGGATGTGTAAGTGTACATGCCACTGGTCAGAACACAGGTAGGATCATTCCCCTAAACATGTACAATTATCTGAGGTATGGTGTCAAGTGGGTGGATGTGTAAGTGTACATGCCACTGGTCAGGACATAGGTAGGGTCATTATCCCAAGCATGTACAATTATATTGGTGGTGGTGGTAATGGTAGCAGTAGCGGTAGTGGCAGTGGCGGTGATAGTGGTTGTTGTTGTTGTTGTGGTGGTGGTGGTAGTGTTAGTGGTTTTGGTGGTGGTGATGGTGGTGGTGAAGGTGGTGGTGTTGTTAGTTGTGGTGGTGATGGTGGTGGTAGTCGTGGTAGCTGATAGTAGTTGTTGTGGTGGTGGTGATTGTGATGGTGGTGGTGGAGGTGTTTGTGGTGGTGGTGGTGGTGGAGGTGGTTGTGGTGGTGGCGGTGGTGGTGGTGGTGGTTTTGGGGGTGGTGGTGATGGTGATAGTGGTTGTTGTGGTGGTGGTGACGGTGTGGTGGTGGCAGAAGTGGCTGTGGTGGTAGTGGCGGTGGTGGTAGTTGTTTTGGAGCTAGTGGTGGTGGTGGTGGTGGGGGTGGTTTTGGAGGTGGTGTGTGGTGGTGGTGGTGGTTGTGGTGGTGGTGGTAGGGGTAGCGGTAGTGGTGGTGGCGGTGATAGTGGATGTCGTTGTTATGGTGATGGTGGTGGTTGTGGTGGCGGTGATGGTGGTGGTGAAGCTGGGGGTGTTGGCGGTTGTGGTGGTGGTGGTAGTAGCGGTAGCAGTTGTGGCGGTGGCGATGATAATGTTTGTTGTGGTCGTTGTGGTGGTGGTGGAGGTGGCTGTGGTGGTGGCGGCGGTGGTGGTAGTGGTGGTGGAAGTGGTGGTGGTGGTGGTGGTGGTGATGGTGTTGGTGGAGGTGGCTGTGGTGGTGGTGGTGGTGGTGATAGTGGGTGTTGTTATGCAGTGCAGCTCACATAAGATTGTGCGGCATCGTCAAACCTGACACGTCGACTGGGATTTCGAAATCCCTTTTGATCACTATTTCTGTGGGAACTGTGACTTGAAACGTCATTGATATTTTGGTCACACAGAAGTATATACAATTATTTGCATTGAGGTATTGTGTCAAATGTGCGAGAATGTGCAGTCAAATGATCTAGACTAGTTATAACGCCAACGTGTCTTTGTCAATCACACGATGTTATCTGTGTGAGCGACGTATTGACAGTTAATTATATACACAACATTCGTACGTGATAATTACTGTAACATTGGATACATCGTCGCACTGGTGGGCTTTTTGTTGGGGTCGTAAGCAGGCTAGTTACATTCAAGCTAAATAGTCACATAATGTTTTCTCAAACCAACCTGTACCAGCATTTTTTTTTACCTGAACGTTTATGTTTTACGTGAATATATCAGTTTGTTTTTCTCAGGTGTTCTGATTGTTCGGTCATCAATTTATCTTATTTTGTTTTTTACAATGTCTGCGTAGATCACTAAGCAATTGCAGCTGTAAACATTGCATCAGTTCGACGCCTCGGCTCAATGTATTAGCATGGATATCCAATGTAATGGTGTGGTACATCCTTGCTAGCCTGGGGTGGTGGTACTACGCTACCCCTTGCAGATAAACCTGTTGAAACATGGATTTGTCAGTTTATCCCACGACATGTGTGGATATACGCTTAATGATTTGTACTTGGCCCCACTTCCTGTCTTGGTCGACGTGTTTCTGGGAACTAGACGCGTCCGCGCCCAAATTTCAAAGCGCGTTCCCACGAAATACTCATTACCCGCCCGACCAGCGACGACATGTCCGATCAGCGATGTTATCGCAGTGACGGGACGTCGGAGTTCATTAACGGAAGTGATTTCAACCCAATGGCCTACAGTCTATAACAGTTCCCACGTATCTAGCTTTATACTATTTATTCCACATTGGGTCGAATGTTGACCTAATGCTCCTGGACTATTATGATATTGTTATCAGACATCTGTGTAATGGTGTCCTGTCATACCGCGTTACTAATTACTGATGTTACTAGATAATCAGTGCCGTCTAACCTGTTAGCGTGACGTCTCGTTGCTAAGTATCTTACGTCAGAGATTGCGCACGTATATACGCTCGCCCGCCCGCACACAAATGCACATACACACGGCACACGTACACGCAGAGAGCACGCATATGCGCACATACATAACACACACAGATAAACAGTTCTTACACATACATGTGCACACACGCGTACATACACATTATAATATATACGCACATTCACATACCGATACGGACACTTCCACTCACAAGCAAACCAGCGTTTCCATGTTGTCGCTGTCGTATCGAACTATCATGAGCATTTGGCTCGGCATTTGTCTGCATAGAAAACTACATAACTACCCCATTTTTTCCCACTGAACGTGTTATGGCGTTCATAACTTGGGGGCCGGAAGTGTATTATATATCGTCTCGAAACGAGAATTCCTTGTGTCCTCTATTGAGCTTTCACTTGATCAAATGCACGACGAATGTAATGAAACAATGAATTAATTAAACACGTTTATTGTGTATCCTTTATTGTTGCATACCCAAAACATATGCATATATATAATACACACGGAGGCAATATATATATAGCAAATATTTTTGTTTACGTTTAAATCTAATTTTACACAGGACAAAATGCCACATCAAACCTCCAAGCGACTTCCGCCGTGAACTCCTTGACAGTTACCTGGGATGCTTCGCCCGCCGACAAAGTCACCGGATTCACAGTTGAACTGTGGAATTTAAATGGGACAAATCAAAGGATTTCAGATCCGAACGTAAGAGAAGCAACGATCACTGGGTTGGAAGCTGCGAAGAGGTACACTGTTGTCGTGGTTACTCTGGATGGAAACACGGAAAGTGAACCTTTGGAAAATAGTTTCTACACAAGTAAGTGTGGACGATGTTCTAGTTTATACTTTCATCTACGCTTCGCAGTATTTCAACCGTTTCTCGGGGACACAGTAATATCGATCATATTCATCACCATGCCATTATTAGGAGGTATATTATCGCACTCTGGCAATATGCTTTGCAGCAGGGTTATGTTATTTGCCACTGGAACTGTTTTAAGAATTTATATGTTCAATGATCAAAACAACGGTTTAAATATCACAACATTTTTCTGCCACGACATATATTCCTACTTCTTCTGAATCATACGTCCCAAAAGCAAAACAAATGGGTAATTTCCACTAATTGAGAACAACGTAGTGAGATTGCCGATGATGACGACACTGTGATATCATCTCTCGATATCTACATTAATATCTGACACAGATATTAAGGTACACCAATGGAGGACTCACTGTGTGTAAACGTGTATACTGTCCATGACGTGCATGCGTCTCTCCTTTTGTATGCCGGCTCAATCAATCGTCATTGCACTAGTGTATCTCCCTGTGTGGACCAATCTCATCATTCACACGATACTGTCTTTAGAGAACTCACTGTGTGTAAACATGTATACTGTCCATGACGTGCATGCGTCTCTCCTTTTGTATGCCGGTTCAATCAATCGTAATTGCACTAGTGTATCTCCCTGTGTGGACCAATCTCATCATTCACACGATACTGTCTTTAGAGAACTCACTGTGTGTAAACATGTATACTGTCCATGACGTGCATGCGTCTCTCCTTTTGTATGCCGGCTCAATCAATCGTCATTGCACTAGTGTATCTCCCTGTGTGGACCAATCTCATCATTCACACGATACTGTCTTTAGAGAACTCACTGTGTGTAAACATGTATACTGTCCATGACGTGCATGCGTCTCTCCTTTTGTATGCCGGTTCAATCAATCGTAATTGCACTAGTGTATCTCCCTGTGTGGACCAATCTCATCATTCACACGATACTGTCTTTAGAGAACTCACTGTGTGTAAACATGTATACTGTCCATGACGTGCATGCGTCTCTCCTTTTGTATGCCGGCTCAATCAATCGTCATTGCACTAGTGTATCTCCCGATGTGGACCAATCTCATCATTCACACGATACTGTCTTTAGAGCCGAATATCCCAAGAAACCTTCGTGAAAATGCCACCGCGAAGTCTCTATCTGTGACGTGGGATGCTGGAACTGAGAACGTGACATGGTATTCAGTCGAGTTAAAGAATGAATCAAACGCGCAGAAAAATGTCACTGTTCCAAGAACAACCTTCGTCAACTTGACGCCGGACACGATGTACACCGTCGTGGTGATGTCCGTGATTGGAGACGATGACACCGGCTACGAGTACAGCGCCCCGCTGGAGGTAGACGTGTATACTAGTAAGTAGGGTCATTTTCTTATATATTATTCAGATCGCTTCATGGGTGGAAATGTATTATTTAACTGCGAGAAAAAGACAAAGTGTATATCTTGGTGTAATGGAATAAACAATCGTGTAAATAATACATAATGCTTACTGGCTTTTAACCGTTGTGAAGTTTCGTAAATACTATGATATCATTAATTAGATGGACCGCTTACTTATTTATAATTAATACGAGATCTCCGTCGAGACCGCACGTCCAATTCAAACTAGCAATAAAGTTGCCACGCACAAGTCAGTGAATACTTCTTATCTTTAAATTTAAATAATTACATACATAATGCAGTGTTTCGTGTTGATGTATAACACAGCTTAGTGGCGCCATTAAGCGACTATTCAGCAAACTAGTGTATGCGATGCCACTGTCTGCTCAAAAACTGATGATGCGGTGTTTATGCTTCCAATGCATAAATGCACATATTTGTAGATTAAATAACGGTAAATTACTGTTTCGCTGATAATTCAGAATTACAATGTACATGTAAAACGGAATATTGTATAATTATGTTTAAATTGTGTGCTGCTAATGTTCCATGCACCTTTAGGAACGTTCATATTATTGCTTTGTGTGTTATTATTGTGTGTGCGTGCGTGCGTGCGTGCGTGGGTGCTTGCGTGCGTGCGTGTGCCTACATGGATACTTGTTTGCATGCATACACATTCGTGTTGATGTGCTTGCAAGACAGTATTGTTGGTGTCCTGTGACGCTATCTGTTACGTCAAAGTAACTAATCAAATGTACTACTTTCTTTTAAAACAGAGCCTTCACTCCAGGCAATTGCCACAAGCAGTTCTAGTGTTCTAGTGATATGGTCACCCGGTGTTGAGAGCAAAGGGAATTCGTACCAGCTGATATACCAAGGTCGCTATCAGTCAGCTGACTGGTCAGTGGAACAGACCATAGGTGAACAAGACACCCGTGTGACTGGGCTGTTTCCTGGAGATCAGTACACGTTCGAAGTTACTGTAGTCAGAACCAACCGGAACGATTCATATGTCACAACTACAGCAGTAATGTGTAAGTTAATTTATGTTTAATGCTTATTTGTATGAAATGTTTTTGTATGAATAAATCCGCGTAAATGTTAAGAATTCGAGTCGTAAACGAATGAACATTTGCATGGCACGCAAAGCGATAACTCTTTGACGGCCTACTTGCTACTTACAGTAACTCCGAGAGAGCGGTATATGTCGTTCATTTCATTATGTGAAGATACTGTATGCTAATCACAACATAACGTGATGCTGTATCGGTACAGTTTACAAAGTAGTGATAACTAGTAACGAATAGTTCATAGATCACATGTTATGTAATGGACAATATATGCCCTATTGTACGAATCCTACCATTATTTTGTTATGAATATAAAATATATGCATATCAATTACTGGAGTACTTACGTATATGGTTCTTATAAGGCAAATGATGCATTTATAAAGAGGCGGCCTTTCTGTACCGTCAGATCCGCTGCCTCCGACTGATCTGATAGTGTCATCCATAACTACCAATAGTCTGAAGATCCAATGGCAGTACGACAGCAGCACATCATTTTGTGTGAAGTGGAAAATCAAATACACAGACAGAGGCAATGGAATCTCAGAGATCATCACAAACAGTTCGAATGTGACAGACTTGACCATTGACCATCTGTATCCGGGAATGACCTACACTATCGACGTGTTTGGTGTCACCATAAATGAGGTTGTCGGTGAGATATCAGCTCAAATGGAAGCAACTGTTAATAAGTATGTTTGTCACATAGCTGACGTGTACATGCCTATAAAAATAATGTCACTATAAATAATGTCACAATAAGTACACAACGTTTATATATATATATATATATATATATATATATATATATATATATATATATATATATATATTGGTGTTTGTTGCAACAAGGGTAAGTTGCAACGGGCGTACTACAGACGAACGTACTAATGTAAATTATTTTGCAAGGGAGCAATGTGTTCATCAACATGTTTAAACATGTCAAGTGTGATACCACTCACGTGGATCCGTTGAAAAGGTAATACACGGTACAATTTTTTAAGAAAAACATTCACACTTAAACATTCGCTAGCCAATCCACTTGTTAAGGGTTTGTGTATACGAAACTGATCATAAGTTATTCTTTATTTAGCAGTTCTTGTCGTCGTGAATATATGCTCTAGCTGTTACAAAGGTCGTTGGTCTTAAGTATATTTTAAAGGAGTTTTTAATGATACTGGGGACAGTGGTAGCATTATAATACTAACTCTCCTCACGACATCCATTTCCCACATGATTTATGTCGCCAACATACAATATTATTTTGAATATTTCAGTGCACGTTTCATTATGTTTTAGAACCGACGTCTGCTCAGAAAGTAAATGTTGATGAACGAACTGTGACATCTTTATCGATCACATGGGACGCACCCAGTCCATGCGATGTGACTGAGTATATTGTCAATATAGAGGGTGTTCCTATGTCAGAGAGAATCATCAATGCCAATGAAAATAGAAAAAAATTCACTGATCTGACCGCTGGTACACAATACACCGTTGTTGTGGTGGTTGTCAGTGGATACCAGCGCAGCCAACCACTAGAAGGACAGTTCTACACTAGTAAGTGGACGTTATACTTTGACAATTTGCAGTTTGTTGTGCTTACTATATATATATATATATATATATATATATATATATATATATATATATATATATATATATATATATATATATATATATATATATCAACATACATATACAATAGTTGCACATTGGTAAAATAGCATTCACCATTATGGCAGGCTTACGTCGGAATGTTCTAATACGAGAACATTAAATATGGTTTTCATTAAAGAATTGTCCTATCTAATAAAATGGGTTGTTGTGTGTCATACAGGTATCTCTCTCTGTCACACACAACATTTGCAAGAACGTAACGTAAAGACAGTTTTAAAGAACATGTTTATAATTTTGGCTAACCAACAAAGAAATGTTATATAGCCTACTTACCAGTAAGTGCCCTTGTAAGCAGCATTCCACATTGTTTTTTGTTCGACCTAGCCAGAATACCACAGCCTTGAGTTATATCGATTATGTTATGAACCTATTGCGTATGTATACCAAAAATACAAGTGGGTGTGCTTGATCTATGCTCTTTGACAATGGCACCATTTCTTGTACCTGTACTTTCAGGACCTAATGTTGCCCAGCACCTGATGGTGAACTCCCGAACAGTGGCTACTCTGACATTCTCATGGGACGCCCCGGTCTCAGGACGCGTGTCGGAATACAAAATCAAACTACTGGATGTGTCCTGGACAGAACAAACAATAAGTGGCTGTGCAACAAGGAAGGTCATTTTCACTGGTCTGACGGCTGGCGCAGAGTACACTGTTGGTTTGGTTACTGAGAGTGGAGATCAGCAAAGTGAAATGGTAGAAGGACATTTCTATACAGGTAAGTGTAATAGTTTCTACTGTATGACCGATTATTGCCAAGAGCTCTACGATTACGAACTGAAACCAGATGCCAGCATACAGAAAAGTAAAACCAGCAGTGTTGATGAAACAGGCGACATGCAAGTAATGAAATAAAAAGTAGAGAATACTGAGGCGCATACTGAAAGGAGGGAAATCCCCCGGCGCTGACAAAATTTTAACAGAGCTGCTCAAACTCGGCGGCCCTGAAATGATAAAGGTCTTTGCAACACTATGTCAGAAGATCTGAAAAACAAAGGAATGACACCGATAATGGAACCAATCCATGATCTTCCAAATCCCCTAAAAAGAAATCTAAGATTACACAAATATTACAAAACCACCAGCCTCATCAGTCACCCATCAAGATCATGCTATGAGTCATCTTTGAAGAAATACATGTTGTAGAGCGTGATTTACGGCGAAGCACAACTGAGCAGATATTCAATGTAAGACTGATCATAGGAAAACATCTGCTTCACCAAAAGTCACGATCCACAATTTCATTGACTTTAAGAAGGCGCTTGCCGTATTTGGCACAAAGGCTTATGGCAAGTCATGAGAAACTACAACTTCGGCAAACATATGATATAAGTCTTACAGGCACTGTACGCCAAATCAAACAGTGCAATACTTCTAAACAACCGACTTCGAGAACTTTTCATGACAAATGTAAGATTTCGTCAGGGACGCCGAGAGTGGCATGTTTGTCCATCGATGTTGTCTAGCAACATCGTCCCCGCGTTCTTCCCCACATAGTTTGCAATAAAACAGTATACCGATATTTAAACACACGCACACGCACACGCACACGCACACGCACAGGCACACGCACACGCACACGCACACGCACACGCACACGCACACGCACACGCACACGCACACGCACACGCACACGCACACGCACACACACACACACACACACACACACACACATTTACACGAGTGAATGATTATATTACTAGCATGGTATTGATAATTTGTGCATTGATATTCTCACAATATGTCTTTGGTGATATATTACTGTCGTAGAGCCAAACGTCGCAACAAACATGACATCACTCGCCACTGCGAGTACATTGACAGTTATGTGGGACGCTCAGTCGACTGGCTATGTGGATAAATATACAGCCGAGTTGACGAATGCGACCGGAACAAAGCTAACGACCTCAGATGTCAAGTCAACAAATACAACGTTCCTCGGTCTGACGGCCGGCAGCCAGTACAATGTTGTCGTAGTCGCCGTGAGTGGAGACCAACACAGCAGAGCTCTACAGGAAATCATTCACACTAGTAAGTGCGCTGCAGTGTATAACTTAGATGTATAACTAATGTTAATAGCCATCAAAAAGTGCGTCATACAGACACAATTATTTGAACAATCAACGATTGTCGTCACATGGGGTGTGTCATGTGGAACGTGTCTGTCCTCGTCGTAGTTTTAGTAATTTCTCGTTTATAAACCACACAGCTTATCTTGATTCTTTATCTAGCATTGACGTTGTGAGTATGTGACATTGGTATAATTGTGCCAACGGAAGTGTTTCGCGCAATGATTGTTGCTTTGCTGAGATGATATCCTGTTGATCAGGTTTATGATATCATCATGATTCTTTATCTTCTTGCGTTCACTCTGTATTGCGCCATTCCCGTAACATTTACATCGTGGGTATGTGTGACATTGTGTGAACGAATACATTTCGAGCAATGATTGTTGGTTTGTTGAAAACGTGTCCGATAAGTTAAGATGATGTCCGGATGATCAGTGTACCTGCGTGCGACGTGCCATGCGCTGGTATGTGCTCTGGTCTACAAAATTATATCCATGCAGTTACATAATTTTTGTGTTTTCCAGAACCATATATGGCCCGGAACCTGACGTTGGACTCAAGAGCATTGAATTCGCTAATCGTAGCATGGGAGGCCCCCGTCTCAGGAGCTGTAACGGCGTACGCAGTCAGCATACAAGGTGTGCCGAGGACGGAGCAAACAATCAGTGGCAATGCAATTAGAAAAGCCATATTTGACGGTCTGACGGCTGGTACACTGTACACGATTAGTGTGGTTAGTGTCAGTGGTGATATGACCAGTGACAACTTGGAGGAACAGTTCTACACAAGTAAGTGTGAACATGCATATGTATGATGCTATTGTAGCACGTATGCAGAACGCTTGTTCTAATATAGTGTCACACGTTCACAGCGCAAGTGAAATAATTTCTGCATATGCGCTTGATATGTTTTACATATATTACGTGTTAATTAAGTTAGTTAACGCTGTTTTCGAAAACACGGCGAATATATCGTGCACTTTATAGATATACGTATATGTCATTCTAACTTTCCAGCCGAAGTTTATTTTCTATAACTACGTGTCATTGATGTCTATATATAATGCAAACTATAATCATGCATTTGTGATTACAATTATATTAGCTATATCTATAGTGGTTCATATCACGAATGTAAAATGGAATAGAGGTTTATGTTTTATGACAATGACAATTATATTAGTTACATAATAAATCGTACTTGGTAGAATTAACGAAATGTTGTAACGAAATGTATCGAAGAGGAAATGCTCGTTTCAAGTAGGTGTGCTATTTGATTATGTATATATATATATATATATATATATATATATATATATATATATATATATATATATATATATATATATATATATATATATATATATATATATATAGGATTGTGTGATAATGGTAGGTTATTGTATCAATATCGTATATTTTAATTTGTTTGTAAGTAACAGTGTCAGTATATGAGTATATATCAGGTATCTTGACTATGTTTGAATATGTTTTAATAATATCACATGCATAATTTCTCATCGTCTTCATAATGCGATTTCGATTATATTATTATTGTATCTGCACATTTTAGAACCGGGTGTTGTCAGGATTCTGGCAGTGGCTACGAGAAATACAAGTTCCCTGACTGTCACATGGGATGCCCCTATAGGGGGTGTGATGTCATACTCAGTAGAAATACTAACAGTGCCTGGGGCACGGAAATCAATATACAGCAACGCCGAGAGAACCGCAACATTTGATGGTTTGACGGCGGGCACTCAGTATCCGATTGGCGTGACTGCTGTGAGTGGAGACCAACAGAGCGAACACCTGTACGACAAATTCTTCACAAGTATGTGTGCAGTTCCATACCTGTTTCATAAGAATAATTGGAAATAGTGTTACTGTTGCTTTGTGATCTATATTCGTACAATATTTTTGTGTTTGCATAAGAGTGTTGTTATTGATTGTTTAAGCCCTTACCTAAATAACACTATCAAAGTCCCTGTCAAAGGTTTTATTGAACCAGAATGATGGAATTCAACCATGTTCGCTGTTTCAGCAACAACAATATAAAACGTTGAAACGGCAGACATGCACAATCAAGTCGAATGTCATGGATGAACTATTTAAAATTGCATGCGTTGATTTATTATTTGCAAGACGTTGTGTGTGTGTGTGTGTGTGTGTGTGTGTGTGTGTGTGTGTGTGTGTGTGTGTGTGTGTGTGTGTGTGTGTGTGTGTGTGTGTGTGTGTGTGTGTGTGTGTGTGTGGTGTGTGTGTGTGTGTGTGTGTGTGTGTGTGTGTGTGTGTGTGTGTGTGTGTGTGTGTGTGTGTGTGTGTGTGTGTGTGTGTGTGTGTGTGCGTTTGTGTATATATACATATATTATTTTAGCTTATAGCACGTGTTCAGTTGTACTACCATGTTGATATGCATTTCGTGTGCATATTCTATGTTACTTCTGCCGCCAGTGGGAGTTTACTTTCTTTGCAATATGTTAAGTTTCTAATTTATACATATGTAGCAAATGCAATATGTATGTTTAAGTCCTTTCCTAAATAACACTATCAAAGGTTCTGCCAAAGATTTTATTGCAACATATATTGGAATTTAACCACGTTCGCTCTTTAAGCAGCAATAATAAGAAACGTTGAAACGACATATGTGCACAACGAAGTCGAATGTAATGATTATTTGTCATTTGTCACTAGTCACACACACACACGCACACACACACACACGCACGCACGCACGCACGCACGCACACACACACACACACACGTAGCATCGGTTCAGTCATACTACCAGGTTGATAGCATATAATGGCCATGTTTCAGAACCGCATGCACCCCGGAACCTAAGCATCGAAACTAGAACTGGGAGTTCACTGACGGTCACATGGGAGCCACCGATGTCAGGGCTTTTGACGGAGTACAGAGTATATCTAACAGGTGTGTCAGGATCTGACCAAATCATAAGCACCAGTGGCACACGAAGAACAACGTTCACTGGATTGACGGCTGGTACGTCGTACACAGTCTTCGTGGTCACTCGGAGTGGAGACCAGCAAAGTGACCCTTTGGCGGACATGTTCTATACAAGTAAGTTCTTCAAATAAATTCTCATTATATTATAAACTGTTTTTTGTAAAGTATCATAAATTGATTGTATTGTGCGTGTTTTATTACGAATGGTAAAGTTCAATCACAATGGCTGGGACGTTCAACACGAACGTAGGTGTTACAAAACTCACGTGCGCATAAACACACACACGCAAGCACACGCACACGGTATATGTAACATAACAAGGACACTTATATAGTTGACACACTCACAATAGGCTACTCACCTACAACATACCTAATTTTACACTCATCCATGTACATACTGCAGGTTTAAGTATGAGTAATGTAAATACAACTTTAATTAATGTATCCGAACCGAATCACAACCAGATAATGTACATGTCATGTACGCGCACTGTCGTCACGAATGGTAAATATTAAACTGTGGAACAAGACTTAATTATCGATAGCATTATAGCGTATATCATTCGTCCGTTAAAGACATCTTTAAAACATAGGAAGTATTTCCAGCGCCATTCCGCAGCATGTATTGAATTGTGCCTTCTTGTGTTGTGTCCAGTATCTTGATAATAGCGGTTAAACTCCCGTCATCGTTATAACACAAGCATACAGACAAATACCATAACCATATTACGGTAAGTGGAGCCACTTTTTAGCTTAACAAACCTTAATGCTACCATTAGCTTATAATAGTATATAATAACTTGCTGTCACAAATATCAAACTATGTTATGAATTTAACATGACTGTCAATTTTGTATATGTAATACTGAATGCTTACTTTATATATTTCACCATTTAGTACCAGAAGCTGCCAGGAATATGACGGTGGACGTCAGAACAGTGCATTCGTTGACAGTCACGTGGGATGTCCCCACTTCAGGGGGTTTTACAGAGCACACGATGAACGTACAGGAAAATATCGGGTCAGAACAAACTATTCAAAGCAGTGCGCCAAGAATAGCGACCTTCACTGGCCTGACGGCTGGCACACAATACACTGTTGAACTGGTTACCGTGAGTGGAGATCAGCTTAGTAGGACGATGCAACGTAAATTCTACACAAGTAAGATATATACTTTGTAATGGAGTAAGGGAACGCGTATATAGGCCTACATCGGAATTAATGTCAATGTAGTATGACTGAAGTATTAGCATCCGGCTAATATTAACCCTTATGTAAGTAGAACGATACATATGTCGCCCCCCCCCCGCCCCCCCCCCCCGGTTCGTAAGTAGAATGATATATGACTACGACTGACCGATACCCCCTGTCAACAAATCTAGATCCGTCCATGCTTTGTGTTGTTTCCACTTACAATTTTTATTTCGTAAGCTACGATTAATTAATATAATTTAGCTGACATAGAAACGAATACGGGATAGTAATTAAAATATGCATACATTTTGTATCTATCAACACAAGCTAAGCTACATATGTTGAGTTTGTAAGTGCTGGAACAACCACATGCTTATTGAGAGTCGCACACTAGAATTGATAAAACAATAACACTTGTGTAATTTTGGTTCACATTTTTTATTTAATACCTCATTACATTATTGTGTGATCATATAATAGGTCAAACATATATAGAAAGGTAAATAGCCTAAAATATCGTGTGTCTGGTTATTGGAAACAAACGTAATGATATTTAATATGGCTGCGCAGAAATTTGTTTTCAATAATTCCGTATATATTGTAATTAACGCGATAGCGCATAGTGTGTCTGGCATACAGTGTTCACAGAATGCATTTAGCTGTTACTTATTATTCCTAATGTTTTGCAGTACCAAACTTTCCACGTAGTCTGACATTGAGTGATGTATCTACTGATTCACTTACTGTGTCATGGGAGGCCCCCGAAGAACGGTTCACAGGATACACCCTCTGGCTGCTGGGTGTGGCAGACACTGAACACTCGACCAACACTGGGACGAGAACAGCGTCGTTCCGTCGTTTGGTGGCAGGAAAACTATACACGGTTGTGTTGGTGACTGTGAGTGGAGATCAGAAGAGTGTAGCACTGGAAGGAATATTCTATACAAGTAAGTATTTTGATCAAAGTAAAGATGGGGTGTGGGCGTGTGGCAGGGGTCTCAGCCTTCCGTCTCCCACCTGTCTGTGGGGTCAACCTCATACCTGTTTTGAGAGTCCACCTCCCACCACCACTATGTTTGCATTACAATTAATTGCAAATGATGACTAAATATGATGATATACAATTTATGTATGCTTACAATAGAGAGTTCCCCCTAACATCTGATTAAGTGCCTGCACAATCGACGTATATAACACTATGCATGCGTAGACCACTCATATATGTATATAACAGCACACTAGGATATATATGGAGAACAGGCACTGCCGTTTTTTTTGCTGGTGGTGTCAATGCAAATTAATATATTTTGTAACATTGTTCTGTTATAGCACCAAATGTTGCGACGAGTCTGACATCTACAGCCACTTCGAGTTCATTGACGGTCACATGGGACGTGCCGGACTCTGGGCTGGTGGAGAAGTATGCGGTCGAATTGAAGAACATGCCAGGAACAAAGCAAGAAGTTGCAGCCGTCAGTGTCAAAACAGCAACGTTCACTTCTTTGGAGGCTGGTACACAGTATACTGTTGTCATGGTTACTGTGAGTGGAAAACAGACAAGCGACAATGTGGAGAAAATAGGTTTCACAAGTAAGTATTAATATCCAACACCTTCTAAATAATATACTTTAGTATTGATTTTAATACGAATGCTACCGATATGTAGTGTGTGCGTGTGTGTGTGTGTGTGCGTTTATGTGTGTGCGTGCGTGCGTGCGTGCGAGTGTGTGTGTGTGTGTGTGTGTGTGTGTGTGTGTGTGTGTGTGTGTGTGTGTTTATGTTTGTGTGTGTGGGAGGGTGTGTGTGTGGGTGTCTGTGTGTGTTTGTGTGTGTGCGCGCGCGGGTGGGTGTGTGATTTCAATATTTTCTGGCTAATGTTCTTCCATTGACTTCGGTCATGCGATCTCAGCCAGTCTAGACATCGGTGGTTTCGAAGACGCTTGCCGATTCCTGCAGATCTTTGTCGAGGGCAGTTGGGAACGTTGTTCGTGGTCGCCCGCTCCAGCCAGCAACGTCAACTGATGTGAAATACTGATATATGACCAGCTGTGCAGTGTCATCACGTAGCATGCACATGTCCAAACAGACTTCACCGAGTTTTGATGGCAGACAAGCACATTTTTGGCAGAGGCCGATGTTCGAGATTCGCTGGGGGTATCTGAAGCCGAAGACATGTCTCAGCTGACGACGGTGGAAAGCCTGAAACCTGGCCCATTCCATTGGCGTTTTATATATATATATATATATATATATATATATATATATATATATATATATATATATATATATATATATATATATATATATATATATATATATATATATATATATATATTGCCTTTCACGTAGTGTTCATTGATCAGCAGCAATTTAAAGTTTTTCTTGAAATGTTAAATGCTACTATTGTCAACGGTATGAAATTGTTTAAACTGAAGAACATACCTATTGTTATATATACAATATGAAACATGTTATCATGCAATTCATATGTTTTCTGAATTCAGAACAGTTATACTGGTAACATAATTTTTTTGATCGTACTGCGGGTGTATCTAGCTCACTCTGAGCTAATTAATCAAAACTATATTGATAACATCTTATTTTTTCAGAGCCGAACGATGTGCAGAGTATATCCGTGAAGACAAACGTTGACTCCCTGAATGTCGCATGGGAGCCACCAATTGATGGGCTTGTCGAGAAGTACACCGTTGAACTAAAGTACGTGGCGGGGTCAAGGAAACATGTCACTGACATCAACAACAGAACAGCAACGTTTGTTGGTTTGAAATCTGGTGCACCATACACTGTTTTGGTTATTGCTGTGAGCGGAGTTCAGAAGAGCATCGGCGTAGAAAACACATATTATACAAGTAAGTAATCGACGAGGTTTATAGTAATTGGATTTTATTATACGTGTCCAAGTAGTCAACATAGTTATCTCCATTTGATGTTTACTCCCAAATTCCTGAATGTTGCTGGTACTGACGTACGTTTGCTTGAAATAAAGACATTTGGTGTATCCTTCAGACACAATGCTTAAGAAATTCTAGATGAATAATGGTTATATTCGTGTTCTATGTAGTTCCTAGAAGTGTGGACCTACTGTCAATAGACAATTTCGGGCAGTCCTACATAAGTGTGAAATGGATGAACCCAAACGGAACACGTCGCTTCATTGGAGTGGCATACGGCAAGACACAGTCAGTAGCCACAGTAAAGATCAACAAAAACGCTCATACGCAATTGGATGATTTGAAAGCAGACACGATATACAACTTGACTGTATACACTAGAAGCGGCAACAGAGAGAGCATCAGCAAGACCATTTCTATACATACAAGTGAGCTTCTTGTCATGTTAATGAATGAATGGACGAATAAGACGAATTATTGTATTTGGCCCTATGTAATAATTATAATAATAAATATTACCACGGCAACATAATATGACAACATATTAATATATGATGCATATCAAATAATAATAATAATAATAGCATCAGCAGTCAAAAAAAATGAATGAATGAGTGAATGAAATAATATAATGAATGAACCTTACGGTGTTAGAGTGTTTGTTAGCTGATGTTCGAAGGCTAAGGAGTTTTTCCCATATAAAACATTATGTTTCGAGAACTTGGAATCCGTGTAACAATTTTCTATGTAGTCTCAATATCTGAGCTGTTATCACATTGTCACTGCATTGTTGTTAATAGAAAATGTAGCAGATGCCGAGATTATTAGGAAAGAAAGCACAAACACATCCTTGACGGTTTCCTGGAAACAACCGATTGGTGACGTCACCAAGTATCAACTGACAATCAACAAAATCACTGGAGGAAAAATGAGTCCCGTCACAGTGGACAAGTATGCATTGTATAAATTTAAAAAGATTTGAAAAAAAATTTGACCTCGAAAGCAATACACTGGCATGATGGTATGTGGGACAATTTGGCGTATTGAGAAAATAAAATTGTTTCATATTTGTGTTGACATTGCTGCGTAATAATAATATATGTGCAGGCTGTTGATATATTGACTGAATTTGCAAATTACTGTGTGACTATGAAACAATAATTATATATCCGTTATGGTTACGCTCTTTCATCTACCGTTAGCGAAGATTGGTTATGTTGTCAATAGAGGAATTACGCTGCATAAACTGTTCTAGTGATATCATGGACGCGAAATACATCTGAAGAGTATATAGTTGTTATTGTTCATTTTGCGATCATTCTTTCGTAATCGCAATAAACATACAGATGAAGCGTTTTCTTATAATCCCACCGATCTGGTTAAATTATTCATACGTATAAACAAACTTATAATGAAGGTAATTATGTCATATTAGTTTAGATATACTGGTACGACAATGCATTAACTAGAGAAACTATCCATTGGGGCAAACAATTTGCAGTATGGGTCGTCGTATAATGCACCAACTTGTTCGCAGGGGTTCTACTCGGGAACATACCTTTACTGAACTGGAGCCAGGTCACGGATACAACATCACAATAAATGTGATTATAGGAAATACCTGGGGTCCCGCAACTTCACGACCTCTGCACACAAGTAAGTAATGTTGTTGGAACTCCATACGAGTACACATATACATAATGATAGACGTGATAAAGCTGACGAACATAGTTTGAAACATCCAATGGAAGCGTATTGATTGTTCATAATTTGTTCTACGAATACAAACAATTCGTAATAACGTGACTGTTCATCCAAAATATAATGGTATGTAGTGATGTTAGGCATGTTGTGTTTTAAATGTGTTGTGGTTCATCACGTGTTAATGGGTTTGTTACTGCTGTTTTACAGATCCAGAATTTCCAACCGATCTGACAGTAACAGCCACGACGACCCGCAGTGTATCGCTACAGTGGCAGTATGACAACAGTCAGTCGCTCATCACGATGTGGAGAGTCTTATACTCGGAGAAAGACAAGGAGGAAATCGCTGAACTCATAACAGAGGATATCACTAAGCGGGATGTGACCATAGATAGCCTGATCGCTGGACAAACCTACACTATCAGGTTGTTTGCAGTGACGACAGGTGATATCGCCAGTCAAGTTCCTGCAGTAATTACGACCACTTTAAGTAAGTCAACAAATTTGAATACTTGGTTTCCTTTCGAATAAAAAAAAATGCGATGGTTAATATATAAAATAGTCCAAGTGGATCAAATGTAGCGTGCGCGCGCACACACACACACATACACACACATATATATATATTCATATATATATATATATATATATATATATATATATATATATATATATATATATATATACATATATATGTACATATATATATATATATATATATATATATATATATATATATATATATATATATATATATATATATATATATATGTGTGTGTGTGTGTGCACACACACATACACACACATATATATATATTCATATATATATATATATATATATACATATATATATGTACATATATATATGTGTGTGTGTGTGTGTGTGTGTGTGTGTGTGTGTGTGTGTGTGTGTGTGTGTGTGTGTGTGTGTGTGTGTGTGTGTGTGTGTGTGTGTGTGTGTGTGTGTGTGTGTGTTTAGATTTACTAAAGTTCTGCAACAAAACTTATTTAGGGAATATACCACCGGAATGGGGGGTTTCGGGTATCGTACCAATACCTAAGAAAGGAGACCTGAGTATTCCTGAAAACTATCGTGGAATAAGTCTAACACAGACTGCTGCAAAGGTCTACAATCGACTCCTGCTTAACATAACTCGCACTGAGCTAGAAAATATCTTACGCCCAAACCAGAACGGATTTAGACCTCTACGATCTACATCTTCGCAGATTCTTTCCCTTATACGCATCATCGAAGAAATGAGAAACCACCAGAAAGAAGCTGCCATTATTTTCATCGAACTCAATAAAGCCTTTGACTCTGTAGATAGATACACGCTATTCCAGATTCTCCATGCGTATGACATCCCAGAGAAAATTGTAAAAGCCATACAGATAATGTATGTAAACACATCTGCATTTGTATTGACTCCCGAAGGGGAAACTACTAATGTCAACATTAATACAGGAGTTCTCCAAGGAGATCCTCTTGCTCCATGCCTATTCATTATAATCTTGGACTACGCTTTAAGAGCTGCGATTGATGACAGAGAAGGACTAACCCTAACCAGACGCAGAAGCTCCAGACATCCTGCCTCACATCTGTCTGAACTGGATTATGCCGATGACATCGCTCAGTTCGCTGACACGATACAAGAAGCTGAACTTTTACTTGATTATGTGTAAAGTGCTTCCAAATCTATTGAACTATTTCTCGACCCAAGCAAAACAAAGTACATCCATATCAACCCGTCTGCTAATGATAGCGTTCACTCATCAGATGGGAGTAAAATTTTGAAAGTAGAAGATTTTAAATATCTCGTAACCTACACAAACTCTCAGCATGACATCCAGTTCAGAAAAGCACAGGCATGGGCAGCAGTTCACGCCCTTGACAAAGTTTGGAGAGCGTCCATCTGCAGACTCACAAGCTGAAGATTTTCAGGACGACGGTTGAACCGATCCTGATATATGGATGCGATTCGTGGTCACTAACACATTCAGTAGAAAATGCTCAAAATGCGCCATGGCGCCACCACCTGACCAACCAAGAACCGTACGGTTCCCTCCCACGGATCACCACCACCGTGAGACAACGGCGTGTTCGTCTGGCAGGTCATGTGATGCGCCATGACGAAGCAGCCAACAAAGTCCTGCTCTGGAAGCCCGATGGTCCTCGAAGAAGAGGTCGACCAACAACTACTCTACAAAACATACTAGAGAAAGGCACGAACCTCAGCGGGACAAATCTAATAGCGGCAATGAAGAACCGAAACTTCTGCAACGAAATCATTATGTCACCACATTAAGTGGATGACATAAGTTAAGTAAGTACTTCGAAATCAATGTTCACAATATCCAGCCTTGCATAGAACATGCAATGTACAACTAGATGTATTACACTTATATGTCTTGTTTGTATAATAATATGATTGTGAATTTCAAATGCATGCAAACAGGTTTTGAATTGAACGTAAACAATGTCAATGTTTATATAATATGATAATATAATATGTCAAGATAATATTTGAAGAATATATAACGAACTGCTTGATACAACAGAGCCACGTCCAGTGACGTCATTGACGGCAGTTCCCAGTAGAACTAGCGAAATCATCGTGAGCTGGGAACCACCGGATGGCAGCTATCAGGATGCATACCGGGTCTTATACAGCCTGTCTGAATCTGAATCAACCTGGAAGAAGAAGCACGATTTAAATGGCTTGGAAAAAACTGTGAGTGAGCTAACTCCGGGAAACACCTACACGTTCGAAGTGATTGCAATCAGTGGAAACCAGATGAGTGCTGGGATAACCACTACAGCAACTGTGTGTAAGTGCCATTGATAAGTTTTATTCAGTCCATTTTCAGCATATGTGTTGTTGTATGTATGTATGTATGTATGTATGTATGCATGTATGTGTGTCATTGCTGGTGCTGCTGGTGCTGTTGGTGCTGGTGTTAGTGGTTTTGCTTGTGGTGTTCCTGGTGCTGCGCTTGCGGTTGGTAACATCGTTATTTGAGTCTTCATTTATTGAACACATAAAACAATCATTACAACTACGTTGCCACATGTATACATGGCACTTGCTACGTAACCTTTGTGTTCACCGTGACACAAATGTAGTGTTGTCATTCCCCATTGTTCTTTTATCTGTATCACCAGATCCTCTGCGTCCGACTGCTCTGATGGTATCAGCTACAACCACGACCAGTGTGAAGATTCAGTGGAAATATGACAGCAGCAAATCATTGTGCGTCAAATGGAAAGTCAACTACACGGAGATCTACAAGGATACATCCAAAGAGATTTACGCAGAGAACGCCAGTGCGCGAGGTGTGGTCATTGGCAGTCTGAGTCCTGGACTAACCTACGCTATCAGCGTGTTTGCTGTCACTACAAATGATGTTGTCAGTCAGACATCAGCTGAAATGGAAGCCACCGTCAGTACGTACCGATTTCTAGAACAACATACGACTAGCTTGTGCATGAGGAGTTATTATGTTCACGTCATGCACACACACACGCACGCACGCACGCACGAACGAACGCACGCACACACGCACGCACGCACGCACGCACACACACACACACACACACACACACACACACACACATATGAAAACAACGTACACGCAAAATACGTAAATGCTAACGTGTTTAGTACATTACCTTTATCATTATCGTTAGTGCACTTATTATTTAATATCATAATTACTCACATAAACTATATCGTGTGTGGATATTCATGATTTTTTTTGTATTTTGAAACAGCGCCTCTTCCAGTGAAAACATTGAATGCAACATCAACCGGTAGTTCAATTGTTCAACTGAGCTGGGCCGACGCTGATGGAAGCTACCAGGATTCATATCATTGGCGATATCGGATTTCTAATGGAGCGACAGAGTGGACAAATACAGAGACAATAGTTGGCTATGAAGTAGTTGTGATTGGGCTCTTCCCTGGCACCCAGTACACGTTTGGGATGAAAGCAGTCAGCAAGAACCAGACAAGTGCTGAAGAGTTGACGACAACAGTTGTGTGTAGGTCCCTGTGTTTCAGAGGTTTTGACAGCAGTGATTAAACAATTACGTTGACACGAAATTATATATTGAAATGTGTTAATTTGGATTGTACACATGTTTCTACAATATTTCTTACAAAGGTAGCATGTTAAGAATAAACATTATAACGAATGCTTTGTGAACACGACGAACACTCGTGCACTCGCAATATACATTATCAAATGTTGCTTTCCTGCTTATCTTGCAACGCTAGAACCATGGATTAATGCATGTTATCATGTGTTTTAATTATGCGATTAAACGATCAACATTATAGGGCAGGTGTTCTGACAATATTACAAATGCATAAGGTTATGTTTTCAAAGTAAACGTGCTATATTCTCAGATCCGCTGCCTCCAGAACAACTAGAAGTACTGAAACCAAATACAACGTCAGACAGTGTGACAGTGACATGGAAGTATGACAAACACAAGTCACACATCGTGAAGTGGAGAGTCAAGTACACAGTGAAGGGGAAATCTGACGAAAGCCTCGTCGACGCCTCTTCAACTAGTGTGCTGCATCTAACCATCGAGGGTCTGACTGCAGGACAGAACTATACAGTCGCTGTCTATGGTGTCACCTACAATGAAGTCGTCAGTAAAGAAGCACCACAAGTACACGCCACCATCGGTCAGTATTTCACACGGAAGAATACGTTAATTTTTACATTCTAATATAGCGCGGTATCCAGTACCTAGGACTGGTCATAACGCTTTACACTTCACCCGCTGGCAGACCTGTTCATTTCAACGCCATCTCGAGAAGCATTCGTTCAAATATCCGTCAATGTATATAGCCAGGTACTCGTTTATATGGCTAAGTGAACTGAACCAACGCCATTGCCCACGCTTATAAACGGCAGCGAGATGATTCGACACCGTGTTAGTGCTGTGTTCTAACCATTACGTCATCGCGCCCCATCACGCAGCCATAAAAAATAAGTTGCATTGGTTCCATTCTCAAAGTTCCGAGAGGAAGTATTTTCAACTTGTCAATTACAACATTTATACTGGCAACATTGTGTTCGCTTTGTTTGTGTTCAATAGGCCTCAGCTTCCTCCTTCTACGTGTGAATGCGAGTCTTATTGCAACCATTATTTTTAGTTGTATCCGACTGATAAAACAATACAGAAGTCATACTCACAGTGCAAGTTGTTTCACGCAATGCCCGTATATCACTATACGTGAGCGTGTTTGTTTTATTATGTACGTATTTTGAGTGATGTTAGCTAATCATGTGCCTATACCTGTGTTAAATGTGTTTTGTCAAATGTTAGAATAGAATATAATTTAGAAAAAAACTGCAGAATTAAGATTGAGTTAATCACACAAATTGTTGAAAGTTGTTTTATTGAAATATATGTTTGTGTGTTGTTACGCATTGTTTTTTTTTATTCTTGCAGTCCCCTTGGATATTGGTGAATTAAAGCTGACTCAACGTTCACCGTTATTTTTGAAAGTTGCCTGGACACCACCAGATGGCGACCTAACACATTATCATCTGAACATGTGCTCAACAGATGGAGATGTACTACAAACTATGAGTGTCCGCAAGTAAGAAAGTAAAGCTATGTCGAACTGTTATTGCACACAACGCAGACCAACGTAAATAACTTCATATAAACTATGTGTCATGCAATTTTAACAAAGGAACTACGCGTTACATTTAATTTCGCCTTCAGAAATACTTACTGGATGGAGTGTTAGCAGTCTACACATTACATGATTAAACAAATATTGGTACAGTGTGTTACCATATTATGTCGTTGCTATTTTTTCAGAGGATCTCACTTGGAACATAAATTTACACATTTGCAGCCTGGCCATGAATACAACGTAACGGTATCTGTACTGTCTGGGTCTGTCAGAAGCTCGGGCGTGTCTATCATACTGTATACGAGTAAGTAGAAGTGTTTGCTTAAGATTAGTATGCACCCTACATAGCTCGTCATAGATTGTTTAAATGTGTTTTCTGCACTTCAGACATTGTTTGATATTATATAGCTAGTCGAATAATAAGGTGAATTTTCGGTTGCAAATAATGCAGCTCGCAATTAATATACGCAAGCAGTGATAAATAAAATACAGTAATACTGATTAATCATGCACTCGTTTATTGAAGAACGCACGCTTAGAAGCATACATAAACAAAGCAATGTGTATTCACGTGTGTGGATATCCACCTGATATCCACCTGATATCCACCTGATATCCAACAGACTTGGCCGTCATGACTAATACAAATGCAACGTGTGTGTCACATCATATTTCACACATATTGCTAATACACACACGATGATATGTTGTGTTCACATATTGTTCCTTAGATCCACTGCCTCCAAGTGAAGTGCAAGTAACAAACACAACGACCACTAGTGTGACAATACGATGGAAGTATATCAACAACGAGGCGTCACCCATTGTCAAGTGGAGAGTCGTACACAGGGAGACGGGCAAGAATGAAACACATGAAAGCTCAACAAATGCTGTCGATGACAGAGAAATGATCATCAACAACCTGAAAGCAGGAATGACTTACGTTATCAGCGTGTATGCTGTTTCTGCAGGTGATATATCCAGTTGCGCAACACCATACGTAACTGCCACTGTGGGTAAGTTCACGAATGTAGTATACCTGCAGACTCTGCATATGAAGCGAGACCCCAATATTTAGCATACATGTGCAGATTGTATAATAAAAAAAAATGTAAAGTCATGTTATTCCAATAAAATACAAAGTAATTGTACTGTCAGCATGTACGCTCTATCGCCTTGGCTGGGCAACTTTCGCTATCGTATTTTATCTTAGTTCCTATTTCCAGATACACTGCCAACACCTTCAAATGCTTTATCGCCGTCCTCATGTCAGCATCCTTACGTTCCTCCCTCTTCATAGCTTCACACTTCTTGTATTCGGAATTTCAGTGGATAAGATGAAACGATATAAACAATATAAGCAAATTGAACAAATACTATGTTCTGCTGTGTCATCCGTTGATATTAACAACTGATGTATTCCATTTAATTGTACGGTATACGTGCCTCCAGATCCGTTGCCACCAAGTCGCCTTAACGTTATGAAAGACAGGACGACAACGCGCAGTGTCACAGTCATTTGGACGTATGACAAAAGCAAATCACACGTGGAAAAGTGGAGGGTTCAATACAAAGTGAACGGAGACTCTTTCATGATAAAGTCCACGTACGCAGATTCTGCTGATATGCTTTGGAAGACCATCAGTGGTCTGTCATCAGGACAGATATATACGATATATGTCTATGCTATGACCACAGGTGGTATTGTAAGTCAGGATGCAGCACGGTTGGATGTCACTGTCAGTAAGTGTTTACATAGTTATGTACGTGTACTTTTCGTATTCTCCGCTGCCCTTCGTTTACTCTCCATACATGTCTTTGTTAAATATGTATTCTTATTAATATACTGTGCATGGTGGTGCACCATAAATCAATGGAAACCCCTATGTTGTAGTTATGTTGACACAGCACAATACAATGACAAGTATTTAGTTCAACGCAGTACAGTCGCATTTATATTTGTGTTTGACATTTGTATTAAGATTTGGCAAGATTTAACAAGATTGCCGTCCATGGCAAAGACCCAGGTTGCAGTGAACAAGGAAGCCATTGGCTTATCTAGAGTCCAACATGTGTAACCCAATATGTGTCAACCTTGGTTTTAAACATATTCACGCTGCTAGCATTTATACAATATGGTGATAATTTATTCTATTAACTCTTTTTAAATTATGGTATGATGTGTGCTTCTTTCCACTCGAAAGTAGTAACTCCCTCTTTTAATGACATATTGAATGACTTTTAATGACAAGGTGAATGACTCTTGTAAGTGGTACGCTAATTTGTTATACTGTTTCTCTTAGTAGTACTGAAGGAATTCCATCCTCTCCAGGTGATTTAGTATCCTTCATTACCTTTACTTTCTTAGCTGCCATTTCTGGAGTCACAATTTACTGTCCAAAATAGCCCGATTTAGCCTCCTGAAATTTAGCATCTGAATATTGTAGTGAACTAATATCATCTCTGGTAAACAATGAGCAGAAGTATTCATTTAGGTGTTTCGCCATTAAAAAACCTTGTGATATTATATTTCCAGCATTGTTCCTGACATATGCATACAAACTATTGCTGTAATTTGTTATGTTCAATCCCAATTTATGCTCATAGCGTTTCAAAATCCAATCGTAGCTGCAATAAGTGCTTCTTTGTAATTTGTATTTATATTTATCTACTATAACTTGTCATATTGTGTACGTTTTTTTTGTCGAATACGGTGTCCTTGACACATTATTTTATTATTATTATTATTATTAAGCGTAGTTTTCGTTTGCCAATTGATGGTATGCATTTAGTAAATACAACATATACCTTTCAGAGCCTGAAATAACGATTGACTTTCTTGAAGACAGTCGAACAGACAACGACTCTGTGGTCGTGTTCTATAGTAAAGAAACTAGCGATGGATTGTTTGACCGCTACATTTTCTCCATCAATGACCAACACTCGACGACGGTGGTCAAAGAGAAAGACGAAGACGAAAGGGTGGTGAAGTTTGATTCCCTAGTTGCTGGCACTCTGTACACAGTTACTGCACGCAGTGAGAGTGGCGACGAAAGAAGCCGTGATATCACTACACAGGTGCTCACAGGTGAGATGAAACAACAACGAACTTTTTTAAGTACGTCATGGAAAAAATAACTTTCCGAGAAGAGTTCTTCACATAATAGTAATGCCCATTTGACATAGTCCACACAGACTATGCACATGTGTCAGCGTGATATATCGCATGGAAGGTGCGTGACGTTAGACAGATGGATAACATACTTTTCGATGTGCCTAAAATAAACATTGCATTTATGTTCTACTAGAATGACTTCGACAGGAAATCCTACCATGTATGGTTGCTTCTGTATCAGGCACACACAGGCACACACTCACACACACGCACACGCGCACGCACGCACGCACGCACGCACGCACGCACGCACGCACGCACGCACGCACGCACGCACGCACACACACACACACACACACACACACACACACACACACACACACACACACACACTATAACTACATGATGACACAAATATACAAGTAAATGCCAAACATTTATTTATTTACTATGGTTTGCCTTTCTGGTCAAAAGTATAATATGTATCTTTGTGACAATACGTTGTATAATGTCATCACGCGTGTATGTATACGATGATATGCTAATACAGTTCCAGTGCAACCGACATTGTCGTGCCTAGTGGAGGAGACGGCTATCACCATCCACCTGACTCAAGATGTCGGCCGGGTGGACTCGTTTAGCTTAACATGCAACGATTGTACTGATACAATGAGACACGAAGGCCTCTCCAGTCTGAGATTCACTGACCTTGTTCCCTACTCAACATACACCTTCTCGGCTATAACCATAGCAGGCACACAAAGGGGGAACCGCAAGGAGAGTGCATATGCTGAAATAAAGTGTCAGGCAAGCGTGGGCCGTAAGTTGCTACTTAACTGTATATGATGTGTAGTACCACGTTTTACTAAACGCGCTATTTGTGAAACATGACCTTTGAGATGGATAATTCTCGAAACCATTTAACGGCCTTTGGAAAACATACTATTTGTGAAAACAAGAACTTTAACTCTGACTCGTATATAATACGTCTTCCTTTACCGATGTATTTGCTTCAATTGCGTAGGCATATGTTTAACTACTCGTATAATGGAGTCATAACTCAAGTTCACCGAACGTTTGCGATAATGCAAATCACAACACCCCTTGTTTTAATATCAACATATAGCCAAGCAATCTCTGTAATATGTAGCACCGTTTGCTGTGCGAAGCGTCGGCATCATCTTTATCCATCCACGCGACCTGCTGCTGTCATGGCGTGAACCAGCTGTGAAAAACGGAAGAATAAAAAAATTCACCATAACGTACTCTGGAACAAAACAGGTAAGTTACACGTAGAGTTCAATGTACACTTGTATCTGTTGATAATTATACACTTGTATTTTACTAATTAGATTAATAATGTTGCAACATTGGCGCCACGGCAAATGTTATAGATGCACTATTCCACATTATTCATTTTCGTTGTCATCGTTAAATCCTTAGTTGGGACTCGTGTTCTGCTACCCCATATTGTGGCAGCACCACAATTTGGATATACCGATTTGCCGGTAAATTGAAATAAAATAATTACGGTATACCTAACGCGTGTTAGCACCAAAATTTGGTTATGGAAACAACTGTATATTGATTCGACAAAATAGTCGCTCGAGGAAACTGGCCTTTACCATTGTATAGAAATACAGTGCAATATGTATACATGCTGAAAGGTGTACCATTTACAACGCCCATCGTGCGGATGAACTGAATTCGTGGACTTTCTTGATGTCATTAAATATTGAATCCGTTTACCAGTGTTTATATGATGTATTTGTTCACAGAACAAGCCAACGCACGACACAAAAGATATAACCATGGACGTGTTGGACAAGGTTCAACAACGTTTCACCCAAAATATCACGAAATTAAAATCAGGCTACCGTTATACGTTTGTGGTAAGTTAGTTCCCACGACGCTGCACTTATAACCGCCATTATTCCAATGGCAACTAACAGTTCCGAATTATATGGAAATTCATAGTACTAAGTAATGCTAAACATTTTATTCGTATAAAGCATCATTTGCCGACTGACTTCTACGTATTAACGTTTCCACCTAACTCCATCACATGCATCCACACCCTCCCACACATTCACCTATAACCACCTAAACAATCACCATCCACGTGTATTCCCTGGCTCATTGGCCCACCCAGTCATACACTCACACATCCACACCCTCCCACACATTCACCTTCAAACACCTAAACAATCTCCATCCACGTGTATTCCCTGGCTCATTGGCCCACCCAGTCATACACTCACACATCCACACCCTCCCACACATTCACCTACAACTACCTAAACAATCACCATCCACGTGTATTCCCTGGCTCATTGGCCCACCCAGTCATACACTCACACATGCCTCCAATCACATATCGTCGTGTGTCTCTTTCCAGATTCATGCCTATAATACAGTGAAAGGACCTGCTGCCGTGTTGAATGTTACAGTACCTGCCACACGTAAGGATACGCACATTGCATTTCACCTTCTTACATGATAACAACTTTGTTTTAAACATTTGTTTTCATATATATATATATATATATATATATATATATATATATATATATATATATATATATATATATATATATATATATATATATTCAGTTTTCCCGACAGTGAAACTAAAATTACCGTTCCACTAATGTGGCAATCTACTAGGCTAGGTTAACCATTGTTAACACAATTTATGTGCAATGAAAATGATATATCAATGACAAAACGATAAGATCGGTTATAATAGTTACATTGCAATGATATTTATATCAGAATAATAATCTCAATGCCAAGACAATCGAAACATTGTCCCAATGCTGCTAATCTGCTTTCTTAACACATAAGGTTAATTATTCACTATGTTTCAGCGCCGCAAACAGTCATGCCTCTAACTGAAGCAGTACCCAAAATTACGAACTCGACAACGATTAGCCGCAACTCTTTTAACATCGTTTTCCGGAATCCATTCGCGATTGAAGAAGTCGTCGCCTATTCCGTGATTGTCTCGACAAATACAAAGGATCCAGCTGTCGAACAACGTGATCTTCCTTACTGGGCAGACATGGAGAGGTCGGATGGAACGTTATTCACATATGTTGCCATAGAGAAGTGTGCTCAACTGTTCTCTTGGGGAGACGATTGTTGGCGCGGCCGGCGTGTGAGGAGGCGTACAGCTGGCGAGGACAAAGTCCATATCACGGTGGGCGGAGACACAGCCTGTAACGAGACAACACAGGGTGCTTGCAATGGTCCCTTGTCCCCGAGTACGACATACTATATTAAGTTGAGAGCCTACGATGAAGACGACAACTTCGCAGATACTCTGTTCTCGGAAGGCATTGCTACAGGTATACTTTGTGTATGTCTGTTGTAATTCAATTTATAGTATAATGCACATAATTATTTTAGCATGCACCATTCCTATGCAAAGCCATCCAGTTAATGTATTCATCTGTAGTAATCACATAATGTTATCACGGTGCACTGTACATATTGTCCCTAACGAAACTATGTAATCATGTTCATTATGTGTAATGAATGGCGAACTTCAAACAAATGTTAATGTTTTGCCATTTGCCAATCTTAATAAGTTGTATTGTAAATACGGGCTTTGTTTACTTGTTTGTTTAGGGTCATCTCCCAAGACACAGGCGATTGTTGGAAAGATCAGTGAAACAGTGGTTGTGTTCATTGTCGTTGCCCTCATTGTATTGGCAGTTATTGCCTTTGTTATTCCGGTGGTGGTTGTAAAGAGAAGAAGTTGCTTCGCTACTACGGAATCACGTGATAACGGTTTACAAATGGACACAGTTGGTGACTCAAGGTAATTGTCACAAAATGTGTTATTGACTGTTTGGCATTGCACGTGATATATTATGCCGTACTGTTTGTATATTTATTTAAGTATGACAATCGTATCGAGTGAGTATGTGTGCATGCGTCTTCATTGTGCGTTGTATAGTGTTTTTAAGGTACATCTCATACGGACAGTTCTTAATGTCATATGGCAAAACGTGTTTTGATTGTTTACAACCAGTATATCTTAAGACTAATTTCATCTCATACAGGCAGAGCAGCATTTCATAGAGGTAATTCACATGCATGACATTTTCTAAAAAAATCAAAGCAATAATACACGTGCTGTTGTGTCATTTTCAATGAACAATGTGCAATCCACGTGTATTCGTAGTGTTCGTAACTGTGAAAGGCAACGATTTTGTGTGTGTGGACATGACGCTATATTAATTAAAACATATTGTTATTATTATCGTTATTATTATTATTATTGATGTTTTTGTTTTATCTAGGTACCTGTGTAGCCTGGCAGAATTCCCAAAGCGCTGGAAAGGGACGACCGCAAATTCATTTGCTGCAGAATTTCAGGTGCGCTACATATAAGTCAAGGATGTGCTTCAACACTCGCGTCTCTTGCGATACTCTTTGTTCTTTGACTACTATTCTTAAATGTACCATAATTAATGTGTCTATAAAACACATACAGTTAAGAGTAAAGTCGACATTTCGTTAAGCCATGCAGTAGTTCTATAGTCACGAAAACGTATGGATGTAATGCAGAATATCGAGTCAGTTGGACGAGACCAGGCAACGACGGCAGCTGAGCTGGAAGTCAATAGACCCAAGAACCGCTCCCCAAACATCCTGCCCTATGACGACACCAGATTCAAGTTGATGACGGCTGAAAGCCAGAAAGGGACCGACTACATCAACGGCAGTTGGATGCCGGTGGGTTGTCTTCATTGACATATGGCAATATTTGTCATATTTTACGTGACATATTAACAGGAGTTTTGTCAGAACAGTTTCCTTTCGCAATTTCACGTTTCCTTAAACATAAAAATCAAACGTTTAGGTTGTCTATATAATAAGTAACATTATGTGTCTGTAAGCTGGCAAAAAACAGTACGTGTTTGCGGCGAGTAGTGATCAGTGTTTCTTGCGATAGGGCTTCAAAATGGACAGAGAGTATGCGGTGGTGCAAGGCCCTCTGCCGACAACTCGGAAGGAATTCTGGAGAATGGTCTGGGAGCAGAACGCACAAGCTATAGTAATGCTGACCAAGTGTGTGGACAACGGAGAAGTAAGTGTTTAAGTAGGTGTTGTATGAACTCACACATATGCACACGCACAACACAGACAAACGGTCATACACGCACTCGCACGCACATGCACACGAACGCTCACACGCACGCACGCACGCACGCACGCACACACACACGACATATGTGCAAATACTGAACATTTCATATGTAATGTTAATATGCATGCAAGCTTTGTAATGGTATTTTGGCCAAAATTGCATAATACATGCTACGTTCCAAATTGCATTGTGATACTTCCATTGTGCACGAAATATAATATGAAATCGAGAAACCATAACATGAAACCTAGAAATCATAATATGAAACATGACATAATAGGAAACTTGACATAATATGAAACATGGCATAATATGAAACATGGCATAATATGAAACAGCATAATATGAAACATGGCATAATACAAACCAAACTCCACACCAGTGCCGCCATATAATGAATGTAATGTAAGTCACTCACTATTTCACCAATGCCACAACTTACATTTCACGTGCCAATACTGCACATCGTCATTTCATTTGGTAAACTCCTATTTGTTCAATCAATCTCTCAATTTCAATTGCATACAATTGTGTATAGTGATTGCGTTTACCGTGTGTGTAGGAACAAAATAACGTTCTTTTTTGTTTGAAGCCATGTTACGTATACTCAAGTTGAACTTGTTGCAATGTTCACAGTTGCAATGATCTAACAAGTCGTAAACAGCAGTCGCGTTGTCCAGCCACTCCGCCCTGTCCATGTTGAATTTATAATCAAGTTGTGGCAGTGGTTATATTCTAAGTGTCGTCACTGTCGGGGAGTTTTCGGTTCGTTTTCACATTCTTCGACAGTGGGGGAGTTTGGATACGAACAGCAAAAATTATATGCAGTCGAAATTGAGAGAATTATTGACAAACATTTGGTGTTGAAACGACGATATGCAGAATGGCATTGTTGAAATCGTGAGTGACTTAGATCACATTCACTACGTGGCGCCACTGGGGAGTTTAGCTCGCATTATGCCACGTTTCATATTATGTTATGCTTCATATTATGCCATGTTTCATATTATGGTTTATGGGTTTCATATTATGATTTCTGGATTTCATATTATGTTTCGTGCACAATGGAAATATCACAATGCAACTTGGGACGTAGCATGTAGCATGACACCGTTTTGGCCCCAATATCATTCCATGGCATGTATGCATACGTAAGTACCTACATGCATACATGCATGCATACATACATGCATGCATGCATGCATACATACACACATATATATATATATATATATATATATATATATATATATATATATATATATATATATATATATATATATACATATACATATATACACACATACACACACATAATTACATACATACTTACATACATACATGCACACACACATACATACACACATATATACACACATACATACATGTGTACACATACATACATACATACATACATGCATACACGCATACATACATACATGCACACCCATACATATATACACACACATATAAATATACATGCATTCATACACAGAAACATGAGTACGCTCGTGTGGTTTGTATTTTAGCGTGATATCCAGTTATAAAATATAATAGAAAAATCATATGACAGTAGATGTTTCAACCTAGTTCGTGAATGCTCACCAGTAGCTGACTCATCAAGATCGGAAACGCCACCACCAAATTCACGATACAATGCGGCCTCAGACAAATATGCGTTATGTCGACCTAGCCATCGATTTGGCAATTAATAATATGGCCAACCAACACCAACGGCAGACAGGCATGAAAATAACCCCTTTCTCTTCAATCGAAACATGATCTCGTCTTGCCATGTCGTGACCAGGTAGATAGACAAACAAGCAACAAGCCAGTTCCACTGACCTCTCCATTGATGCGAACGGGATAACAGTGATGACAAAGACCAAATCCAACGTCAGACTCCACCATCCAACAAACATGAAACAATTTGCATCATTCTGAAAAGGAAAACATGGAAATGGTTCAGATAGGTCTTCAGAATTACCGATAACCTACAAACGAAAACAGCATTGACGTGGACCCCAGATGGGAAGTGAAAACTGAGCAGCCCAAAGACGGCTCTGAGACGAACCAAGGAAGAAGAGTTAAAGGCTGCGGGACTTACACGGGATAAGGAGAGCTCAATATGAAGGGAACTAGCGATATATTGTGCGAGTTTTATGTGCCACACCATGGCTCGAAGATGATGAGTAAGTAAATTTATAACCAGTAGCTTATAAGCAGTACTATATAATATTATGCCATTACTCATTGTAGGATTTGTGTGACCGCTACTGGCCCGAGACCACGGAGCCGATGTACTACGGATATCTGAAAGTGCAGGTCCTCGATAAAAAAGCGTCTGACGATTGGATCGTGTCTAAATTCATGCTTGTAAAGGTCGGTTCTGTGTGTACATAATATTCTACTTCTTACATTTAAGTACCTATTAGTAGATGATCGGGGGTTACAGCAGTGTCGTTTGATTTATTATATATCATTCATAATGGTAGCATATACCCAACGCGTCGATGTTGATAGTCTTAGCAGCCTCAACACAAAGGCGAAAACATTCTTAACATTATATCATTTCCTAGCTCAAAACACATTTCGTTTAGTACAATTTCCTTGCTCAAAATATGTCTAGAATGCCGTAGTTCTCTTATTCTGAAAGATTATGCGTTAGGCTGTTGCATTTTTCTCAAGGCTGTGTTTTCAGGGGAACCAAGGACGGACCATGACGCACTTTCAATACCTCGCCTGGCCAGAGTTAGGAGTGCCATATAACATTATGTCCCTCTTTGCCTTTGTGCGTCTGGTGCGGCGAAGTGTAGACTCCCGGAAGGGGCCACTTGTTGTGCATTGCAGGTATGGCACCTAATAGGGCAAGTATGATTTTGTGTTCTACTGGTTGCAAGGTAGCGACTATATTGTGTACAGCCCCGTCAACATATACGTACAGGTGAATTGTGTAAATGTTTCAAGTCTGATGAAAACCACATCTGATATGGAGTCTTGTAGTGCAGATGTACATACAGTTTGCATTTA